>VDFB02010435.1:0-22948 GCA_007258455.2 Sequoia sempervirens
AATATTGTAGCATTTTAAATTAATGCAATTCAATGTTATATTGGTCACTTATATGTTTTTTGTTTTTTAGATAAATGTGGAGGACCACTATAATATATTTATATATATAGAAATATTTACATATCCTGGTTCAGGCAAGCATACCAGCAGGAAAGAACCAAGAAGAAAACCTCTGGTTATAGCTCATGATTTGCAGAGTTTACAAAAAAAGGTCCCGATTAATGGGATTCTTCAAAGTTCTTTCCTACTAACATACTGATAAGGTTCAAAAACCTAATTTTACATGATTAAGCTCATGTCGGTCACTTATATGTTATATGGGAGAATTTTTAGGTTGTATTGAAGATTATTAAGTAGATATTCTTGTATATTTTCATAGCTGTGCTAAATTTTCTCATGGGATGGCATGATGGTTACATTTTTTGGGAGTAATTAGGACAACACTTGATAATTAATAAATCATTAATTAATTATTAGGTCCCTTATTACTTTAATTAATTAAGATAAACTTAGGAGTGTGATTTTATTATTAGATTGAGCTATTTATAGGTTGTTATTTCATTGCATGAGATTAGGACACTTGTCACAATCTAATCAAATCCTCGTCTAGGGTTTGCACTTTTTCTTTTATAAGCATTCATTTGTACTTTGTAATAATTCACAATCATTATTCAATATAGAAGGAATATTAGATTCTTTTATGGATCAATTCTCCTCTCACAGTTGTATGAGCATAATCATTTATTTGGTCTCTTATTTATGATAGGCATTTTGGTTATAGGTGATTTATGGGAGTTGTAGGGTTCACTATCTACTCCAACATGTATGAAAGCATCAGATTTATGATTTCTTGTTTGAATTTTGAGAGATCCAACCTTGAGGGAAAAAGAAACTCATCCTAAATGACAAAAATCATCTCCATTGAGTCTAAAACAACCAAAAACCATAAGAACACCTATCAACTCACTCAAATTTGAGTAGTTACAAAAAAGTAAAAAAAAATCATACGCAAATATAAAGGTGAAATCTATATCATTGTATGACCACCTCTTGAGCTCCATAGGTTGTCCTAGATATAGGAAGGTATAGGTGTTTTAAAAAAACATTGTCTGGTTTTTTACAAAAAAAATCTAGGCAAAAATTGAAGAAAATTCAAAAAATCAAAAAGCCTATACAAACTTGTGACTACAAGTTGTACCAAGTGGTGGGTCTGACACAACACCCAATAGGCCTATCACTAGCCTTTTTTCTTCTCCTAATGATAGAAAAATCCGCTAATCGACGACTAATTGTAGCCACTCAATGTCTCTATTCACCACTCGTAGAAATCAACCAAAATCTAAATAGATTCCCGATGAATCTTAAAAAAATGGCATTAAGAAAATCTCATGGAAAAAGCATAGAGAAACCAACAAGTGATGAGGTAGTCAATATTCACTCACCATAATATATTTTTCCTAGAGAATATTCTCCACATATTCTAGCTGAAACATCTTGGAATATTTAGGCAATCAAATTTTTTACAAGGGGTTGATATTTTTTACCAGGCACCAAGAATATTCTTGATATATTTTGTTGATGTCATGCTGAAATCAATAGTATGTAAACTATATGACCAACCCTCCAAACTTCCTTCCAAGAACTAGTTTACATGCAAAGGAGTTTTATTTTCCATAACTTAGGCATACATTGGAAAATTTGGGAAAACAAAATATTGTCAAAAAGCTAGTTTTGAGAACTTTCTAGTACTACAAGTCTCATCATCAAATTTTTTGTGCTGGTTTATTTTATTCTTAGTGAAAGTCAGATTTTCATTTTTTCTTTTGAGCTCATAACTTTTCACTTGTTTCTCTAATTTTCATAGTTCTTGAAATGTTGGAAAGGTATCTCAAAGGCCTTCAGATCTATTCATTCTCTTTTTCTAGAATCTTCCCTAGGTATATTTTGTTCTATTTTTGTGATTTCACATTTTTGTCAATTACTTGGATGTCTTGGTACCTGTAAAGTATTTTTTTGCATGAGATGACTTTATTTGATCTTCTTTACATGCATTAAGGTTTTTAGTCTCTGATTTTATCATTTGAGGAAGTATCATGGGTTTTTTGTTCATCCATTTGTAGTCATCCTTGCAAAGTATAACTATGAGTCTTGGAAAAATAACATCCTTACACATTCAGGTGGTTTGATATTTTTCCTTATCTTTATAGACTCGTACCTACACCAAACACACTAGGGATTTATTCAACATGGGGTATTATCAGTGATCATGTTGTAGGAGTTATATGTTCTAGTGTTGATCATGACACTTTGTGTGTTGTATGGGTATTGATCAAGTCCCCACACACTTTGGACTAGACTTTGGAAGATCCATGGAGACCATCATATCTCTCCATATCCATAGGATCCTACTCCATATTGTCTCATTCCTCTTGTAGATGCAAAATGCATACCCTTTGATGATGATACTCTAGAGGAGCTTGAGTATATCATAGGTCTTACATGTTTTGATGGTTCAAAGACTTATCTTCATGTTCCCACTCTTCAAACCGAGACAACATCACCATATTCTAATGTTCTTGAACATCTTGGCATCACCACATTCTTGGCCCCTATTGGTTTAGTGTAGCAAGAAATTCATCTTCTTCTAGACATAGTTATTTGGGATTTCTATCTTGCGGACGTATCATCTTTTTTTATAGAGTCTTAGGCATGCATCTCCTCTTTTTTGAAAGCTACATCATCATTGTTGTCCCATTATCTTCATCACCTTTATAACTTGTTCTACATCAGTCTTCATTGGTTTTTAGATTGACATCATCCCTTTCTGACATGTGGACACTTAAGAAATTTTCAAAGATACACATCATTTGGATTTACATTCCTAATTCTTCCATCTTTTGGGAATGGCTTCTCCAATCACCAGTGGATCTTTTTCTTCCTAAGGGGATAAATGTTGTTTACAAGAAATAGATCGTGTTATATCTTTAGGAACTCATCATTGGTATAGGAAATCTTTATTTATGGTTATATTCATATCCTCACTTTATCTCTCCTACTGGGGAAATTTATTTACTTGTGTGACAAAATTAGTCCTTGGGGGGTCGCATTGAGTCCTCCTAAATCTTTCTTTCACTAGTGCAATCATTTCATTTTCTCTCGTTTGGAGAGGAGTTTTTTCCCATGTGGTTTTCTCCTTTTCTTTGGTTATGAGAGATTCATTTTTTGTACATGGGTACCTCATCAAGCATTGTAGTCAAGACCTATCCATGCATCCATCATTGCATTATTCATCAGGGTTTTTAGATTCTCCCTAAGTTGATCTTGGGGGGTGTTAGAGTAATTAGGATAACACTTGATAATTAATTAATTATTAGGTCCCTTATTACTTTAATTACTTAAGCTAAACTTAGGAGTGTTTTATATTATTAGATTGGGTTATTTATAGGTTAAGCTATCTTATTGCATGAGATTAGGACACTTTTCACAATCTAATCAAATACTCGTCTAATATTTGCAATTTTTCTTTTATAAGAATTAACTTGTACTTTGTAATCATTCACATTCATTATTCAGTACGTAAGGCATATCAGATGCTTTTTGGATCAATACCCTTCTCAAGGTTGCATGAGCACAATCATTGCTTTGTTCTCTCATTTATGATAAATTTTTTGGTTGTAGGTTATTTTTGGGAGCTATGGGGTTCACTATCTACTCCAACACATTTGACTCTATCACCTAATAAGGCATCATTCTTGAGGATTTAGGTCTTCCCTACCATTTTTAAAAGGAATAAAATCATTTACAAGTTGTTTACTTGATTAGAAATTAATGATGTACACTCATGATCTTATAGTTTAACTAGGGAAAGATCTTATCAAAGCCTTGAAATAAATTATTTCATGAGGATTGTGTCTACACCTTTTAATTGGCTATAGTAGGGGTTAATACAGCTAGTCTTACTTGACCTAGTGATAGAATTTAAATCCAAGCATGCAATTAGGTTTAGTTATTGTCATTTCTAATTATCCATTCTATTTTATTTTAATACCTATTAAAGTACACCCTTAAGAATACCCTCTTGAGTCTAAGTTGATCTCAAAGCATATGAGAGATAACACACTCTTAGATTTCACCTCTTAGACCATCCTAAGTCTATTTATGATTTTATTTCTCCTTTGATGAAAAACCCTGGCCTTGAAAATGGTGAAAATATCTAATATTTAGGAATATTTTTTTAATACCCAACACTATCCATGACATCATGGTAAAGAAACATGCTACAAGTCCCAATAAATAACTATCCAAGCACTCTAATCATTCATCCTCTTATCCCAATGTAAAATACCTATGTCAAAATGATCACAAACAAGATCAACTAACTAAATCTACAACACTGAAAAGACCTATGGATGTAGATAGTCCATAATAAATTCATCCCACTATTATAAAATGGATGGCCATCTCACATAACTACATAAATTTTAGATCTTTAGTCATTGCAACATGCAAACTAACCATCACATTAGTAACCTACAAACCAAGATTAAAAAAAGGATAACATGTGGATCTCAAGACTCAAAAACCATATCACTTATAAATATAATTTTATAAATA
Source organism: Sequoia sempervirens (assembly GCA_007258455.2). NCBI lineage: Eukaryota > Viridiplantae > Streptophyta > Pinopsida > Cupressales > Cupressaceae > Sequoia > Sequoia sempervirens. The sequence goes on from VDFB02010435.1 coordinate 4,615, forward strand.
AATGTATAATTGAGTAATGATAGTCAAGGAACTAAATAAGCATCTGTGAGATAAGAACAACCTCCTAACACTAAACCACACTATCACTCTTAATCATGAATTAATCAATACCAAAAACTACATACAAGATCATGTCATTCTAATGTCCAAATACATGAACATCCATGACACCATAATCGCCACCATCATTGTACTTGTACTCAACTCTCACTAAATTGAGACTATAATTCTCACACACGTAACAACCATTTCCTCAAAATAAAAGATAACTTATGTACTTGTCTTTTTCAAAATCTAAACTCTAAAAATACCTATAAACCTATATCAAAGAGCACAAAATATGATAATATATTATACCATCATATTGGTATTATAAAAATTTGCACTTTCATGAGTTTTCACCGACCAATTTGTTTAGATTCCTACACAATCACATCTAGAATTTAAATCTCCTACAAGTGATTATGAAAGTACAATCCTCTCTACTCATCCAAGTGACAAACCCCTTGATCTACTATGCAACATATTATGATATCTCTCCATGACCTATTTGAAATCTAAAATTGATTTCATATGTGAAAGATTTGACTCGTTAACCATTCTAGAGTAATGTTAGGTTCATTGCAACAAAGTTTGATAAAATTAAAAAATCTAAAAACTAAACCTTTACTACTATATATTGTTCAAAGAGAATTTTCCACAACTATAAGAAGTCAAAAATATAACATCATATGTGAAATTTATGGCCTCTAAAAAAATACTCCTTTAGGAAAAATGCAAAGGCTAATAGTGGTGCTTGAGTGGCATCACCAATAGTAGTAAATTTATGGTAGTGGTGTGTTGGAAACATGTGGGTGGTTCTCCACAAGCAGAGGTGAAAAAATTATTGGTGGACTTCAAAGTATATTATTATTTTTATTTTTTTTGAATTCCTATAGAGGCTAATAAGGGTTGCCAACCCTATATGTTGACCTTGCCATTTTTAGTGAATATTATATATGGTTGCTACCACTTGGTTACAAGGGTCTATGGACCCCTCAACACCTTTTAATATAATATATATATACAATAATTTTTTTGAAAATTTGTGCAATTATTTTTTATTTTTTATTTTTATAATCCTACATATAATAATTTGATTGATGTATGGTTAAACAAAGGAGTGGACAGTTTTTTTAACTTAATCATAATGACCAAAATAGGTCAATTTTTATGTCATCATTCCAAGTTTCGTTTATCCTCAAGGGTCATTTGTGAAACTTTACCAATAAAACCTTCACGGTTAACACCCAAAAAGAGTTTAAAAAAAAATAAAATCAAACCCTAGATCTACAAAAACAACCACAAATATGTAGACCCCAAAACTATAAATATTTTATTGTCAACCTATACAAGATATCTCATACCTTGAGATGTGTAAAATCTATCTAACATTGTCATGGATTTGATTTTGCATAAGATATGTTGAAATAGGGGTTAAACCAAAACATGTATCTCTCACCTCTCTCAACCACTACCTTAACTATGCTACCACTTGTTAATAAATTATTAGGTTGATCAAACTATTTCTTGCATAATCAAATGAGATAAAACAATGTACACAAGCTTACACAATAACCATAATATAAATATTAGAGATATACCCTAGGAAAACCCTCATGAAAAAAATAACCTCTAAAAACATCCCCACTCAATGTATTATTTGGCAATGAAAACAATACAATACATTTATAGAGTCTCCATGAATACTTTGAAAACTTAATCTCCTCCAATGCATCCTCCTTGTGTCCAAACATGTAACCACATATATCCAATGCCATACTTGGCTTATGCACTCCAAAAGAGAACTCAATACAAATGACAAATCACTCAACCAACCAAAAGGTCGACTAGCTGAAATATTCCCTTAATTTTTTCCCAAAATTTAACACACAAATCAGCAACCAATCACTGATTAGCGTTAGCTCCAAATGCAAATCAGCATGGAAAGTAACTCTAACCAAGAATGTTCACCAAGATCCCAATGTGGGCGAGGTGATAGCATATGGTCAGAGGATCATTAGGAATAAACTGAACTGAAATTACAATTCATCTGCTGATGCAGGCATCCACAAGCAGTGGGGATACTCCACTTATTCAGTGGGTAAGATTATTACATTATTAAAGGCGGCAAGCCAGCCATTTATATCCTCACTTCCACTTATTAACGTGGGGGGAATACAGTCCACACAACCACTTATTTAGTGGGGGGAAACTTACAATTAAATAAAGATGATTATTTAAACTCAACCACTCAATCGTGGGAGTATGAAATTTAAACTAATTGCAGCAAATAAAATAAATAGCTGTTAGTACTACTAATCAGCTTTACAATGAATTAAACAGCTGCAAATAAGAAAGATATGCTTCCAAATCCATCAAAGGTTAGAGTAACACTTCCTCTAACTCTTACAATACAATAATGATATAAAAATGAAGCTCAAACCAGCATTATATCAAAAACTAACAAGTCTGATATAAAAATCTGCAATCTGGAAATGTCTATCAGCAAACAGCAAACTCATAAAAATGTTCACAACTCCTTCTAAATACCTCCAAATAAGCTGGAATGTTTTGCAAAGACCTTCTAGGAGGATGGCGCCCAAACTCAAACTACAAAACTGCATCAAAACTCAAGATATTATTCTTGCACGAATCCCAAAGCACTCATGAGATGGTACGGCCCTGTAGAGGGGCGATTTCTCTTGGAAAAATCAGAAACTTGGAATTAAAATCTGAAAACCTCCAAATATGGTCGCCATTATCATAGAAATGCAATGATCAAATACCCATAACCAAAATAAATTCATACCAAAAGCTGTAAATGAAAACCACCTTCAGCTGTGTATACACCAGCAACATAAAAACTGAAGTTCTCACCAAAATTCACCAATTTTGAAGCACAATCTGCTAGTCTGATTGAGAAGCAGCAATAATACCAACTAGGTGTTATCTTTCAAACACGAAATTGGATTGGAACTAGGAGGTAAGCATCCCTCGAAGTAAAAAACAAGTTGTCATTCCGACAGCATAACATTAGCATAAACATTGGATAATCAGCTCTTCAAACAGCAGCAATATATAAGCTTTAGTTGGCAAATGAAGCAACAAGAACTCTTCAAATTCCAAGAAGTTGAATCACTTCAACTTCCAAAAGGGACGCCACCTTTTTGCCTTTTACTTTTTTTTTTGAAATAATAAAATATCATTCAACTTCCCTTTTAGGCATCCATTTCATATTGCAACAATAAAGCATTTATTAAATAATTAAATGCTCACTTGACCCCTTTATGTCCCCTTCTTTAAAACAACTTGAAGTCATCAAGCCTAGGCGTGGGGTACAACTTCAAGACATGAAAATTGACTAAGTCTAAAACTCAGTCCAAGGAGATAACCAAATACAATGCCCAAAGTTGCAAGCGATGAATTGCTAAAAATAGCCAACTGACAAATGCCAAACTGAACCAAGTTGATGATGATGCTTTTGCCAAAAATGAACTTACTAAAAATAGTAAATGCCAAAAATAGTAAGTTAACTTCAAAACCATCGAGAAAGCCAAACTGAATCTTGAGTACCAAAGATTAGTTAACGCTAGATGAATCTTTGCCAAAGATAGACTTGCTAAAATAGCCAATTGCTATAAATAGTAAGTCACAACATCCTCTCTGAGCATGAAGCAGAGTATCGAAAGAGGAAACCCTAGTTTTATACTTCATCTTAGCCTATTTCGAGGAAATAAGCTAAATCCAAAGAAGAGTGTATGGCCAAAATGGGACATTACACTAGCCAACCTCAACCACTAAATATGTGCTTACTTTTATAGAATCAAGCTCACACAAAATAATCAAGTGCTAAGATAAAACTATGAGTGTGCAAAACTAGTGACCCCAAAATTTACTTTTTGGTACTAATTTTTCCTAATATTAAATATTTTCCCATGTGTCTAGTAACCCTCACATAAAATATTTATGTTTCATGCAACTATACAAGTGAACCCAAATAAGTATTTAATGTGGCTAAACATATCTCTAAAGATGCACCACAAATAAATATTAATTTTATGTAATTAAAAAAATTATTTTCTTGTGCAAGGTGTGCAAAACCCTTTTCCTGACAAGTATCTCCATTGTGGGGTCATTCTCTTATTGCTTTATGTAATTGTTTCCATTCTTAATATTTTTTATTGATTTACTTCCAACTTTACCAATCTACCTCTAGAATATGATCCCATACTACCATATGTTTTGAAAATCTAATGATATATAATTTAATCCTTAGATGTAATATATTAGCACTTGTATTGGAAGGAGGTGCAATGGTTACATTGAATAGAATTTATATAAAATGTCTTATATATTTGAAAGTAGAACTAGGTCAATAGAGAAGCCTGGCACTTTATTAGAGGTCTTGAAATTTTTATATTGACTTGCTAATCTAAGATAGAGTCTCAACATTAAATAATTAAATTTGAAAATTTGTTGGACATGGGAACTGAGAAGTATAAAATGTTGCTATCATTCAATTTAATTAACTTATTAAGAAGTAACTATTCTTCTATTTTACGTCTATGGGTTTGATTTTTTTATAGTTCTCTCATCGGGTAATTGTGAATCCATAGGTTTAGCTAGTGATGGGTAAAATTTAATCAAATTCAAGGACATAAATTGACTCTTCATCTCAATTTGTATTCTATGACAAGAGACAAATTATTTTCACTAGGACAAAGGAATTACAAGAAGAAATAATTTTAACATAGAAATTAAAATAATCACATTCAATATTCTCAAAGTATAATAATGTCAAGAATGAAAGTAACATAGGTGAGGATGGAATTAATATAGGTAACATCATTGAAAATGTTGATAAAGAGAACAAATTAATTTGAAGTGCAATATATGTGTTAACCATGGTGGAGAAGGAATACAAGTTATAAAGTGGGAGTTGTATTGATTATTCCCACTTGTAGCATAAGGATATAAACACAAAGATAGAGTGCAAGAAGTTGAGTGATGTATGGAGGGCAGTGGAGAGCCTGAATAATTGGTAGGGCATGTTGGGGACCTTACAACATCTCCTTCATAGTGGCACATAAAATATGAAGAGCTTTCCCAAGCATGATATGTTGCCTTTGAGGTGATGACAAAGGACAAGCAAGAAATAAAGAGACTTGGATGGTGTTGCATGGTCATGGAGTGGAGGGCATTGGCCCCTTCAAATAAATTAAAGAACAATCATATATTAGTATTTGAAACAAATAAAAATGGAACCCTAGGTCTAATGTGTAAACCTACGATTCAAATTTTGTTGGTGTTGTTTGTGTCTGTTTCTATTGTTTCATTAAGATGGAGATCAACAAGGCGTATAGATTGACTTTCAACCATGAAGGTGATCCAATCAGACCTGGATTTGCATCTTATTGAGTCTTGAAATGAATTGGAATTGATTTGTCTTAATTAACCTAATTATACTATGTGACCTAATATACAAAATGCAAGATACCGATAATTAACAAACTAAAAGAAAGAATTGCAGGTAGATCTAGGAAGGGCTGAGTGTTGTGAACCTATCCAAAATTTAGGTTGTGATCACTATATGAGGAAAAATTCACCCAAGGGTTTCTAGGTCCTTGTAGGATTTTTCTACTTTATTTTTACAGTCCTCTAATGATAAATTTGAGTCCTCAGCTTTTGCTTGCAATGTTGTCAAATCATTGTTGAATAATTCTGTAGGTGAGTTTTTGTGAGTTGACACAATGTAGGGATTCAAATGCAACAATGAATTAATGATCTTTAAACTTCCTTCAATCCTCTCTAAACTTGAAACCTACACATTCACAAAGAGAAGAAATGTTGTGCCATTTAGGGGCTTGCCTTAGTCAAGCCCCATGTTAGTGTTTCCACTTCCACAATGGAAATGTAAATGATAAAAATGGATAAATGATAGGAAGGAATGATGAATCAACAAAGTGTTGCAACTCACCACCCTTCAATAGTTTCTTTAAAGGACTGAATTCATGCACATCACTCCAAGGTCTTGGATCTTTCTTGCTTGATTGCTTGAATTACTTGGAGACCTGCAACAAGGGTTAGCCTTCACAAACAGTGATAACATAAACACATATGAACTCACATAATATTTGACATGATGTTAGGATCTTGAATTGTTGTAATAAAGCTCTTAAATGTTGCTCTTGAATTGCTTGACATTTCTCTTGATCATATTTTTTCCAATAGTTTTCTAGATTCTTGTTGTTAGATTTGAAATGATGCAATAACTAGGTATTTATAGGTATTTCTCTAATTTCCCAAAAATTAAATCCCAAAATCGAACAATTGTAACTTGAATTTTGAATATTAAAATGTTGACACCAACATATCCAAAATTGGTCCCTAGCAAAATAGGGGGACCAATACACCATAGGGTGTAAGGTTCCTAGCCCTATTTTCTAGGACATTAAGTGTCAGGGGAAAAATATCAATTGGATGCATTTGTTCAATGCTTGCAATTTCTTGTAAAATGGTACAAATGGGCCTTGGAATACATAATTTAGGAAATTAGGTGCTCAATTAGGGTCAATAATTTAGGGGGGATAAAACATAGAGTGAAATTGTCAAGAGTGGCAATTTATGATGGTACATTTATCCCCCACTTTAGTGAGAGTATGAACTTATGGTCAGACTCACACTAAAGTAGAAAATCTATTTCAAGAGGGGTTTGATTGTCTAAATGTTGATGAGATAGGATATCAAAGGATCTAGGGGGAGTGCACAAGCCCTTGAGATCCAAGATCCCATGGTAAACCAACATAATCACAAAGGAACACACATATATGAAATGTAACAAAGCAACATACATATTGGGAAAACATGAAGCATCCATGATGAAAACACATGACATAGCATATATATGATAAAAAAATGAACACAAACATGATGCAAACACAATGCAAACATGAAGAAGACACCCAAAAAGGCACACAACAAAACACAAGGTTAGTACTAAAGGGATTTGAGTCAGTAAGGCAAAGAGGCCTTAGTCTTAAATTTTCTCAAATACCAAATGTCATCCATCAAATAAATGTTAGATAAGAGGATGCTCTCATGAGGACTAGCAAGTTGTGTTATACCACATCACCCATGAGCCACATGGATCTACTATCTAGAAAGTTGTGTTATGCTAGGTGTCTGTGCAATATGATGGGTTCCATAAGGCTAGCAAGGTATGTTATGCTAAAAACTCATGAAACACATGGCTCCACTAGCAAGCAAGGTGCATTATGCTAGGTTTCCATGCTAAAAGGGGTGCTCAATTTCAAGACCCAACTAGCTTTGTTATGCTAAATCCATGAACTATCTAGTAAAATCTCACTTCAGGGAGTACATAAAACTCACCTCATGGGGTGCAAAAAGTTTAATGTCATAGGGGACAAACAAAACTCACCTTAGGGGGTGCACAACGTTGAACATCACAAGGGATGAACAAAACTCACCTTAGGGGGTGCATAAAGTTTAACGTCATGGAGGAAAAACTAAACTCACCTCAGGGGGTGCATAAACTCACCTAAGGAGGTGCATAAATGTTAACAAGATAAGGCCAAAACCTCAAGGGTTGTTGTAACAACACCATCGTAAAAGGCAATTTATAAAAACAACAAAATGGATTTTGCTCAATACATGAAAGGTTGCACCCTAGGGAGTATCACACATGAGATCACCACCAAGAGAGGATAAGGCATGGAATAGAAGATTCACACCTTAGGGAATACTAACCATAGCATTACCACCAAGGGGAATGTCGTATGTCAAGAAAGGTCAGCGATCTGGAGATTCAGGGACTTTGAAAGAAACACCAAGTTACAAGACTAACAATGATTCACTCTCAACCTTTCAACTAGGCACCAACCTAAAGATAAGGCCTCAACTTTGCATTCATGACTTATTTGCTTCCCTTGTGGTTCCAAACCATTGGAATGATCTCAAAGGACTCAACTTAACCTGACTCGGATGGTTTTCAAGCCCCAACCCTCTGTCTTGAACAAAACTCACCTTTGCTCCTCAACTAGCCTTCTAGCCCTATTAGGCCTTTAGCGAAGGATTCTTGACTTTTTCCTCAAACTTTACAAATGAACCTCCAATCTAATGATTGTTTTAGATGTGGTTTGTGATGGAAAACATCATATCAACTCCCTGGTATCACTTGTTTCAGACAATCTCTCTTCAAAACCTGTTGTTTCCTCAAAACTAGGCCTAATTAGCCCTTTTTTTCAAAGCAACCCCTCTTTAAAGTTGTCCCCTGACCATGAAACTCTCAAAAGTCACTCAAAACATTCCCAAACCAAGGATTTTCATACTCTTAGTCTTCTATATCACCCTTAACATGCCCAAATGCAAAACCCTCCTTAAATTGGCTTAAAACTAGGGCTTCTTGGTTCTAGGTCTTCCAAACACTTCCAGATCTTAATTTTAGACTTTTCACCATTAATTCAACACATATTAACTATTGCAACTCAAAAACATATCACTTGTTAAGGCAGATCCTTCACTGCTATACCCTAGGGTCCATCTTCATGCCTTTTTCTTTGCTAATTCACTGTGCACACATTAGTTTTCCTCTTCCCTGCACATTTCTTTGTTAGTTTCTTATGGTACATGTCAAATTTGATCCATTTCATAGGTGTTCAGTCATAATACTCCATGAAATGGATCATTCCTTCATTAAAACTCTCAAAACAGTGCAAAATCTAAACTTTTCCTGTGGACAGTCAGTTAAAACGTGTAATAATTGATCTCTTATGCTTATCAAAAACATGTAGGGGATGTTAAAACATGTAAATACAAACTACTAAGGCATCCAAAAATGTATACCTTCAATAGGAATCAGTGGTTCATCAAAAAGACACCAAATAATGCAAGAAAACTGTGTTTTTCCCTTATTTCCAGAAACAGTCCGTACAGTACCTTCACAAAATTGATCAACCCCATACAAATGAATATTTTGGGGTTATATATCCCTTCCCCAACTGATCCAACTGAATTGGATTGATTACAATGCACAACTAACTCTAAAACACTTAAAACTCCTTTTCCTGCCTAAAGTGAAATTCAAAAATTTGAAATCACAATCTTGAAATTTATTAAAATCTACCACCTGAAAACTATTGGATCTTCAATATCCAAATTTATTTGACCTACTCAAAGCATTAGATTACTAATTAAAGCCCTATAACATGATAATCCCAATTTCATAGCATTTTGGTCCTAGGATCCTTATCAGGACCCTTAGGACAGTTGACTCTCTCATTGCATTTATCCTCTCCAAATGCCATTATAGGCTTCAGAAGGTCATAGTTGATGTTTTGATATAATGGATAGGTCCTCTTGACCCTTGCAAACTCCTGGCTCTTGAACAAATCCTTGAAGGCCTTAGGTGCTCTTGCACCATTCTCCCCAAGAAAGAAAGAACTCTTGCCCCAAGAAGTGTCCCATGTGTTACCACCAAAAGACCCCTTGCTCTCATGTGTTTTCATCTTCCAATGAGAAGGTATGTAGTCTCCCAAAGTCACTGTCTTCCTCTTCTGCCAATCTACATTCTTGACAGAATCAAAATATGGATTAGTGTGTCCTCTTTGCTGCTTGATAACAGTAGGTTCTTGTGCCCTGCTCCTGCCCTCATTCCACTGTCTCCTTTGTGAAAAGACTCCACCATTATTACCCTCAATCATAGGGCATTCAATGCATCCAACCCTAATACTGTCCAAATTCCACAAAGTCTGATTTGAAGGACTGTCCACCTCATAACCCTGCTGCAACTTGTCTTTTTCCAACTTACCAATGTCTTCCCCTGTTTCACCCTGCTTATTCACTTGCAAACTCTTCTCAAAACAAATCACAAAACTATCATTAGACTGCTCCAAAGGTAAAGGAACCAACTGATATCTAACATCTCCTTTGTGAACCACATATGTGTTAAGAAATCCATCATGCAATGTCCTTCTAGCATACTGCCATGGTCTTCCCAAGATGATATGACCACAAGTCATTGGAATGACATCACAAAGCACCCTATCATGATATGATCCAATTGAGAAATCAACAAAATCTCTCTTACCAATCTCTACATGTTGTCCTTGAGTTACCTAAGTGGCCTTGTAGGGAGTAGGATGATCAAATGTTTCAATCCCTAGCTTGGTTATCATATCAAGTGAAACTAAATTGCTATGTGACCCTGAATCTATGAGCAATCTGCAGATCTTACCATGAATGAGACAATTTGTTTTGAAAATAGTTACCTTTGGTTCTTGATGAAGTCTTTCTCCTTGCTTGATCATGAGAAACTCACCATCAGTCACAAGGTTTGCCATAAATGTTTTTGGTTCCTCCTTCTTGTCTTCTTCTTCTTGTACCAAATTAGCTCTCCTTTCTCTGCCCCTATCAGCTTGTTCCCATTTAGGACACTTGAAGGAAGGATGCCTTGGTTCATTGCAATTGAAACATCTACCTGTGAATGGTCCTCTACCTTGTCCAAATCTGCCTCCTCCTCTAGGAGTGTATCCTCCTCTTTGATTAGAAAATATCTCTTTGCCTTTGTCACTTGCTGCTCTTATCATTGTTGCCTTGTCCTTGCTCTCTATTACCTCTGCCCCTGTTTGAACTACCTCCTCTTCCACCATTTCTTGATCTTTCTTGCTTCCTCTTCACCTTTTCTTCTACTCTAATGGCCAACTGAAAACATTCTCCCAATGTCCTTGGCAATTGCAAACCAATCTCATCTTGTAGATTATACCTCAAGCCATTGATATACCTGGCTATTTTCTCATCCTCTTCCTCATAACCTCCTCTGATACTAAGCTTGTGAAATTGCTCAGTATAGGACATAACATCCAAGTCCTTTTGCTTTAAATTCTGCCTCATCCTCTTCACATGAATGGTAATAATCAGATGGTAGGAACTGCTCTTGACCAAACTCTTCATCCTTGCCCATGTAGAGACTTTTCCAATCCTCTAGCCATCCTATCATTCTGAAAACTAGTCCACCATGTCAATGTTGTGCCTCTCAACTTGGTTTTGGCAAACTTAACCTTCCTCTCTTCATCCATCTCCTTAAACTCAAAATAGTTCTCTAAGGCATCAAGCCATCCCAACACCTCTTCACTATCCATCTTCCCTTGATAGATAGGAAAGTCTATGTGACTCTTCCCTCCATGACCTTGTACTGCCTTCAACAATCTCAGTAACCTCCTTTCCTCAGGGTCCTCTATCTCATCTGCTTGTTGTTCCTGATTTACCCTCACATGCTCTTCATCTTCATCATTGTTTTCTTGGTCTTCTTGTTCTTCTCTCCTCTACTCCTCTCAAGGTTATTTATCCTTGTTTGCATGGTCTCTCTCTCCCTTCTCCATTTCCTTTCTTCTCTTGCTCTTGCTGCTTCTTGTTCCCTTCTTTCTCTTCTCTCCCTTTCCAAGATTTCCTTCAACTCTTCCAACTCTCTTGCCAATTGGTTTTTTGGTGCCATTGTTGTTTCTCCAATCCCTAAAGGACCTACTCACTGCTCTGATACCACTCTAATGCAAAGGGTCAGGGACTTTGAAAGAAACACCAAGTTACAAGACTAACAATGATTCACTCTCAACCTTTCAACTAGGCACCAACCTGAAGATAAGGCCTCAACTTTGCATTCATGACTTATTTGCTTCCCTTGTGGTTCCAAACCATTGGAATGATCTCAAAGGACTCAAATTAACCTGACTCAAATGGTTTTCAAGCCCTAACCCTCTGTCTTGAACAAAACTCACCTTTGCTCCTCAACTAGCCTTCTAGCCCTATTAGGCCTTTAGTGAAGGATTCTTGGCTCTTTCCTCAAACTTTACAAATGAACCTCCAATCTAATGATTGTTTTAGATGTGGTTTGTGATGGAAAACATCATATCAACTCCCTGGTATCACTTGTTTTAGACAATCTCTCTTCAAAACCTGTTGTTTCCTCAAAACTAGGCCTAATTAGCCCTTTTTTTCAAAGCAACCCCTCTTTAAAGTTGTCCCCTGACCATGAAACTCTCAACAGTCACTCAAAACATTCCCAAACCAAGGATTTTTAGACTCTTAGTCTTCTATATCACCCTTAACATGCCCAAATGCAAAACCCTCCTTAAATTGGCTTAAAACTAGGGCTTCTTGGTTCTAGGTCTTCCAAACACTTCCAGATCTTAATTTTAGACTTTTCACCATTAATTCAACACATATTAACTATTGCAACTCAAAAACATATCACTTGTTAAGGCAGATCCTTCACTGCTATACCCTAGGGTCCATCTTCATGCCTTTTTCTTTGCTAATTCACTGTGCACACATTAGTTTTCCTCTTCCCTGCACATTTCTTTGTTAGTTTCTTATGGTACATGTCAAATGTGATCCATTTCATAGGTGTTCAGTCATAATACTCCATGAAATGGATCATTCCTTCATTAAAACTCTCAAAACAGTGCAAAATCTAAACTTTTCCTGTGGACAGTCAGTTAAAACGTGCAATAATTGATCTCTTATGCTTATCAAAACATGTAGGGGATGTTAAAACATGTAAATACAAACTACTAAGGCATCCAAAAATGTATACCTTCAATAGGAATCAGTGGTTCATCAAAAAGACACCAAATAATGCAAGAAAACTGTGTTTTTCCCTTATTTCCAGAAACAGTCCGTACAGTACCTTCACAAAACTGATCAACCCCGTACAAATGAATATTTTGGGGTTATATATCCCTTCCCCAACTGATCCAACTGAATTGGATTGATTACAATGCACAACTAACTCTAAAACACTTAAAACTCCTTTTCCTGCCTAAAGTGAAATTCAAAAATTTGAAATCACAATCTTGAAATTTATTAAAATCTACCACCTGAAAACTATTGGATCTTCAATATCCAAATTTATTTGACCTACTCAAAGCATTAGATTACTAATTAAATCCCTATAACATGATAATCCCAATTTCATAGCATTTTGGTCCTAGGATCCTTATCAGGACCCTTAGGACAGTTGACTCTCTCATTGCATTTATCCTCTCCAAATGCCATTATAGGCTTCAAAGGTCATAGTTGATGTTTTGATATAATGGATAGGTCCTCCTGACCCTTGCAAACTCCTGGCTCTTGAACAACTCCTTGAAGGCCTTGGGTGCTCACACTGATCCACTCACTTAGGGGACATCAAGCCCAATATCATCATAAAGGGAACACTTCACATAAAGAAAGAATGCCACACTTTTATTGAAACGGTCAAACTTCCTAGGAGATGTATGCTATCATCACCAAGAAGGGACCATTCTTTATGCAAACAATAACTAGGGACTATATGCCCCCCCTTAAGATTTTAGTTTACTTGCTACACTAATGTTTTAAGGAGATGTAAAGGGATCCCAAGAAGGAATGCACCTAACACAAGGCTACCTAACCCCTTTCCCCCCAAGTGTAGGGACAAAGGTGGTCCAAAATAGATGATGATGTGTTGCTCCTTACACAATAAAATATGATTACATAAAGCCAAGATTATACCCTCATGGATGGTGGTGAATATGTTATGATACTACAACTACCACATGGCAAGGAGCACATAAAATGAATGTTAATCTATCGCATGTTCAATTTGATCCCCATAAGGATCAAATTATCTTAATTTATTCTTTAAAGCATGAAATTTGTTAGTAAGATGTCCAAGTATTCTATGATATGCATATTAAGGTGTATTTGTACTCTTTCCTTTCTTATCTCCTCAATCACGAATAGGTGGTAGTGTAATGTATCCTAAGTTGAGAAGTATTTCTAATGCACATTCAATCTTGGTTATAGGATGTGAGAATTGTAACTCCTTGATAGGACTATGGACTTTGTATTTATTGGTTGGTGGCATAAATGTTTGATGTAAAGGTGGAGGACCTTGGTAATCTAATCCTTTAGTATCTTCAAACGGTGTTTGTCCCAAGATGGGATGGATCTCATGTTCATTATTTATGTCACATCCTTGTTTTTTCAATATCTTAAATCCTTGTCCATAACTTTGTTCCAAGTTAATGGGTGTGTTTGTAACTTTATGCTCATATAATGGGAGGTTTGTTGATGTGATTTCCTTGTGATTGTTATTGATAGGTGTCTCCATGTGCATTGGTTGAGGTATGAATTGCAAGTCATTTTCTTTATGTAATATGGAAAACATTTCAAGTGATGGAATGATAGGAGGTGTTGGGTGGCTAGGCAATCTCATGGAAGGATAAAAGGTTAAATTAGTCTCAAGGTTGCACAAAGAATTATGCATGAATTAATTCATGCTCTCCTTATCTTGTTCCGAGATATTTATATCACTAGGACATGCATAGTGAAGTGAAGGATCATGAATTTTCTCATTGGAATTAGGGTCATCACCAAACACATAGCTTGAAACATCAACCAAGGATTTTAGATAAGTCAACAGCCGAGAAAAATATTGAGCCATCATGATACCTTTTACTAAAGTTCAAACTATTATGCAACAGGTTTTTGGAAGATAGACAACAAATTTGGACAAAGGATCTTGAGGAGATTCTATCATAGAAATTTTGATCCAAAAAGAGTAGGACACACTCACCCAAGGGTGTCCCTATTCTAGGCATTATTTCAAGAAATTCAAAAGTTAACTCTATGTGATGTTGCTTAAGGATTCTGGATCTAGTTACAGACATGTTTGACAATGAATATTTTTCTCGAATTTTCTTATTTTATGCCAATGCAAGTGTGTAATAATGTGTGAACAATGAATGATAATTTTGAATGTAATTTTTTTGATAAAAAATGCAAGAATTAACTAATTGTAATATGCCTAAATCTAAAAATGATGATTTTGATGCAATTTTGAAACAAAACAATGCATTTTTTTTTACTTTTTTTGCTTTTTTGAGCTATATGAAAGATGTCTAAATGAATGTAATTAAGAATTTCAAAACAAATATCTACAAGGAAACACAGATTGAAGACACAAAGATAGAGGAGTGTGAAATTTTTCGATGATGCAAATTCAAATGGACAGAGGCACCCAAGGCCATTTGTGCCCTTGTTAGGCGACTAAAAACTGAAAAACTGAATGTTTATTAGACTTTCTAAGTTTCTTATTTCTATGTGCAAATAGGTCTAAAAGTCACCATTTCTCTATAATTTTCTCAAATTAAGACTTGTAATGTGATTCAAATACAAATGTGTAACAACATAAATGAAAATTTTGAATACAATTTTCAATGTAGATCTAATCTAAGTGACTGAAATGAACCCTAATGCAACCTATGATGCAAAATGATATGTAATTTTTTATTTTTATGTCTTTTATGATGCAAAAGTGAAACCTTAAATGAGAAATACTAAACAATGCAAAAAATAAATCTAGGATGAAATTTCAGAAGGTATGTAGTGTTAATAGGTCAGGTTCACCAAAATGAAACAAAGAAAAATGGAACCCGAGGTCTAATGTGTAAACCTAGGATTCAAATTTTGTTGGTGTTGTTTATGTCTTTTTCTATTGTTTCATTAAGATGGAGATTGGTAAGATGTATAGATTAAATTTCAACCATGAAGGTGACCCAATCATACCTAGATCTACATCTTATTGATTCTTGAAATGAATTAGAATTGATTTTCCTTGATTAACCTAATTAGACTATGTGACCTAATATACACAATGCAAGATACTGACAATTAACAAACTAAAACAAATAATTGTAGGTAGATCTCAGAAGGGAAGAGTGTTGTAGGTAGACTATTTTTGCAGTCCTCTAATGATAGATCTGAGACCTCAATTTCCACTTGCAATGTTGTCAAATCATTGTCGAATAATTTTGTAGGTGAGTTTTTATGAGTTGACACAATGTAGGGATTCAAATGCAACAATGAACGAATGATCTTTAAACTTCCTTCAATCCTCTCTAAATCTAAAATCTACAAATTCACAAAGAGAAGAAATGTTGTGCAATTTAGGAGCTTTCCTTAGTCAAACCTCATTTAAGTGTTTCCACTTCCACAATAGCAATGCCAATGATAAAAATAGATAAATGATAGGAAGGAATGATGAATCAATAAAGTGTTGCAACTCACCACCCTTCAATAGCTTCCTTGAAGGACTAAAGTCATGCACATCACTCCAAGGTCTTGGATCTTGCTTGCTTGATTGCTTGAATTACTTGGAGACCTACAACAAGGGTTAGCCTTCACAAACGATGATAACATAATTATATATGAACTCACATAAGATTTGAAATGATGTTAGGATCTTGAATTACTACAATAAAGCTTTTAAATGTTGCTTTTGACTTGCTTGATAATGCTCTTGATCACAATTTTGCCAATAGTTTTCTAGATTCTCCTTATTAGATTTGAAATGATGTAATAATTAGGTATTTATAGACATTTCTCTAATTTCTTGAAAATTAAAGCCCAACAGCTGACATTTGTAACTTGAATTTTGAATGTTAAAATGTTGGCTCCGACATATCCAAAATTGGTCCCCAACAAAATAGGGTTCCTAGCCCTATTTTTCAGGACATTAAGTGTTGAGGGAAAAATATCAATTGGATGCATTTGTTCAATGCTTGTAATTTTTTGAAAAATGGTACAAATGGGCCCCATAATGCATAATTTAGGAAATTAGGTGCTCAATTAGGCTCAATAATTTAGGGGGACAAAAATAGAGTGAAGTTGTCAAGGGTGACAATTTACGACGGTACAGTATTGCAAATCAAATACAATAAAGAATAGTGTGAATCTTGTTGTTGTGTCTCATTTATAAAATTTTAACACAGTCTAATAAGATAGAGATAACAATCTAATTTGATCTTAAATAATAGATGTGAAAGGTGCAAGTCATTTCGTACTATCTAGAAAGTTCAAGACTATTATCTCTATATGTCTTTTAAGTAAATGCATTTAAGATATCTTAAGTAATCATTCATAAAAATTATTTTTAAATTACTAATACACTTTTAACATTACAACATAAATAGGTCTCATTACATAAATTACAAGATAACCCTTGTTTAAATTTATATAACACTTAATAATTCTAATTAATTAATATTGATCTTAGTGATATCAAATTTCCACAATCCATATTAATTATTATGAAATGGTTTCTCGATTCGACTGTGTATAATATTTTTGCATATAATATGGATGGAAAAATATTATACACAATCGAATCCAAAAACCATTTCATAATAATTAACATTGATCTATTAATCAAATTTTATAATAAACTTTTTATAGAATATTATATTATATCACTTGTTAAAGTGAATTTAATTAGCATCTAATTTTATTTTATTAAAATTATTACAAAAATTTTAATTCATTATGTAATTTAATTATTAATTTGATGTTTGTTCTAGGGATATAATATGAGAAAGAGGAAGAGAAAGGCAAAAGAAAACCAATGAGATTTTGTAAATAAATATATTTTGAATGTGTTTTTTAAAATGTTGATTATAAAATTTTAGTTGTAATTTGGTAAGAAGTTTTGGATGCTTTGCAGAAAGTCCGATTGTACAAGAATAACCTTTCCTACATTTTTTTGCAGGCTTTTCATTTGTGTAGTTTTCTTTGTCATCAATTTGTGGCCAAATTCAAATTTCAAACTAGACAAAATATCGTCATAATTTAATATCCATCTGTCCTTCTCTCATTATTTTGTATCTATTCACATAATTTAATATCCATCTGTTCTTCTCTTATTATTTCATATCTATTCACGTGTTCCTCGTGACTGAAAAACTACCACTTTAAAAAAAAAAAACATAAAACATAATAAATACCACACATAAATACCCACATAAAAAACTCAATTTTTGAAAAAAACAATATTCATTTGAAGGCATTGGTACCAAAAATATCCCACAATTCCAAGAGTACATAGTGATAGCATTGGAGTGATATAGAGATAATTCTACATTCGTCCAAGACCTCCATTGTCCCCATTCTAAAAATCACGACCAATCCAATCTTAGTGTGGACGGTACATCACCTTATCTTTACCGATTTAATCGGTCATCTAAAAAAATCCGAATTGACTCTTTCTTCACGGGGGGATCTCAATCAATGTATTAGTCCACAAATTACATATATACAATGAGTATACTACGAAAGAATCTCAAGAAAGAATCTCAATCAATTTATTAGTCCACAAATTACATATATACAATGAATATACTACGAAACTTCGAAGATTGAGTGGGTACGAGGTTGACATGCAAAGCTACCCATTCAAATATGGGCCCTATATCCACAAACT
>VDFB02010436.1:0-19487 GCA_007258455.2 Sequoia sempervirens
GGGTTTATGTGGAGTAAATGATAGAATACTTGGGCATGGTGGAATAAGAATTTGTTCTAGCAAGGTTGATATGTGGAAAAATTATATTTGTAAGCTTGTCATATGTATTTCCAAGTTGGACAAATGTCATGTCAAACATAAATGAAATGTAAACTCTATCAATTCATGTCATATTGCTAGTTTTGGAAAAGTGTGTATATTTGAAATATAAATATCTAGTGGCAGTCACCTATATTTGGGAAAATGGACAATTATTAGCCAAACATTGATTGGACCTTTATGAAAGTAAACAGGTACTTTTGTTTTCATCTTATAAAGAATGTTTTAAAAAAGAGGTTTTCATTGTTTAACTTTAATCAATAGTTTTTTAATAAGTGGGGCCCATGTAGTCATCTCCTATCCCCACAATAGGAGCCCACACCACCATCAGAATCTCTCCCTTATTTAAACCCAACATCAATTTTAAGCAACCTCTTTGTGTAAAGATAACCACCCTAGAAACCCACTCTAGTACTATAAGGCCTATAATATTCCATGGGTATTTTTGAAACTCCTAATAATTGACACACATAAGTACCATTTTTTGGACTAATACTCACCCATTACCATTAATACTATACATCAAGGGAAATCCCTCAATCCAAGGATTCCAAATAAATAATCACATTTTAAATATTTTATAGTTAGTTCACATTTTTCTAGAACTTTAGATGGTGATGTAATGTTCCAACTTTTACATGGATGAATTGATAGTTTTTTGGTATTACAATTGTAACTCACACATATCACAATTTATGCTCACTCACATGATGTCATCAAAATTGAACACCATCGTGTGTGAGATTGTGACATGTGTATGTTGTAGTTGTTGTTGGAAATATGTGTTGTCATTGATGTCAAGTTTCTGTGTTGAGGTTTGTATAATACTCTAGAGTTAGTTGATGGGAAGAGATATCTATTGATCCAAGTCAACAATGCAGTATAAGGAATAACGATGATCAGTCTGATGTCTAGGTGTGATGCAGAGGTGGGTACATGTATTCCAATATGTTTCTTGCATGTCTACTTTGATATCATTCATGTTTGGTGTACTGCATTTGGAGATAAGGTTCATAGATTTGCTAAGGCATTCATAGTGTATACTCTAATATATAGTCATGATATTTTGGTCTGCATCCTTCTGTAGAGAAAGCTTTTGTCTTCTGGTTCAGAAGATAAGATGGTCGAGATATGAAGGTGTTATATCCAAGAGTTCAAGTCATTACACCTTGGACAATGAAAGTTATATATAAGTGATAGAGTTCTAATTTGTGCTTTGATATAATAAAGTACTGATGAAGGCCTACTAGAATGCTCCACATTCCTCTGGTGAGACATAGGTGGTTGTGCAGATTTGGGAATATGCTCAAAAAGGTGTATGGGTTCATCCTTGCTAGTCTCAGAGGTTTTGGTGCACAACGATGCAACATCCTATGTTTTGAAGTGTTACAGTCTGTTTGAAATGCTCTATTTTCATTAGTTCAATATGTTTCTCTTCTTGCGCTAACATATGATGATAAATTTCTTTAGGAGAAGGTTGGAGAGATATTGTGCACATTCTACATTGTTCTCATCTTGGTTTGCATAAATTTTTTGGTCTCTCCCTCAGTGGTGTAAAGTTGAACAGTTGGCAATTTTGGTAGTATTGTCATTGTTTTGGTCAACAGGCTTGTTTCCTTCATTTGTGGTTAGTCCTGATTAATTAATCTTGCTTTGGAGGATGTTTTGAGAGGTTTCTTGGTCTTGTTATGTCGTGTATTAATACAAAACTCTTTTTCTCTTCAAAATGTATATGTTTGGAGCCAACTTATGTAGTATCATACGTTTCATCTAAAGGTCATCTTGGAGCTGATCCAATTATTGTTTTGAGTTTTTATAGAAGGTATTTATAAAAGAACAAGAAGATTTGTGAAGGCATGAGTGAATGGTGAATTGGAATTGAGCAATATGTTGAAGATGAAGTGTGTGAATTTTGTATGATGGAATAATTTTGCGAAAAAGGGACTGCAACATCAACATATGTTGGATGCTTCTTTCATAAGAAGTTCATGTTTTTCATTATACTTTTCATGTATCCCAATTTAAGATAGCGAGTCTCAGTAGGTCCTTGTATCTTTCCCTAAGGTTGTGCACCTTAGTATGCAAGTCCCTAGGAAATAAGCCTTAAACAATATTGTAATTTTTGTAAGAAGTGAGCTTCATATATTGTGAGCTAACTCTCATTGTGGTTTTTCCCTTATTGGGTTTTCCATGTAAAAATATTGGTGTCCTTGTGTCGTGCATGTTTACATTTCTACTCTTCTTTTAGTTAATGTGATGTGATGTTTAATCTGCAAATGGGAATGGTTAAATTTTAATATATGTCGATTCACCCCCTCTCTCAGCACTACAGTGTGTTCAATAGTTGTAACATGAACAATTTGTTTATCTATGTCTTGTTTGCTAACATATTTATGTAAAAGCCGAGGAAATATGACAACATATTATATGCAAGTGTAAGTTGTGAAATGTGTAGGTCACAATTGTAATTAATTTTTTTTTGTTGGTTTATCTTTTGTCTATTAATGTCTTGATGCAAAATTTGGGGCATTACAAGGGAGTTTCTCTTCTTCCTAGTTTCCCCCTAGTTTTGAGCTAGTGCCCACATTAGTTGAATTATGTAGCCTCGAGCCAAATTTTGTAGACACTGGCATAGGAGGAGAGAATAAGGGACCAACTCTAGGCTTCTAAGATTTGGAGAGATGGGAGGGGGAAAGAGGAACTCCTTCCTATGAATAATATCAAGAAGGGGATAGGTGGAATAGTGCTCTCAATAGGAGGATCCTAGTATCTATACTCATCAAACCCATACCTAAACAATTACCCCATCAACCTTGGTCCTAGTATCTATACTCATGGTGGTATTCTCATAGTAGAACATAAAATATCCACCACCAAACCATCTCCACCTCAAAATGGATTCTTATCTTGTTTCAAAAATAACTAACATCTTGCTATAAACATAATTCTCTAAAAACATGGACTATACATGCAAATGCTTAGGCTTTCCCTTGTAAGATATCTTGGAGCTTGTCCATGTGTCAAAGAAAATCCATGATTGTTAGGCCTTGGTTTTGCATCCCAATGCACACATTCTAAAAATATTGGTATAACTTTCATCCATCCTAAGGAAGTGTATTCTAAACCAGCAATAGGTGCCTCTCATTGCTCCTTAATTTTTTTTTTTGCTATCACCCCTCCTCCATCCTACTAATCCAAAAATATTGTCACTATGCCTCCTCCATGTAATCAATCCATTTTAGGTCCTTAAATCCCAAAATTAAATCCTCCATATTCCCCATCAATTTTGGGTCCTTACATCCCAAAATCCCCCTAATCCATAATTTATAATCCCCAATCAAGATCAACATATGCACACATTCTCAAAATTCTTTCAATATGTTCTCCCCATGACTCCTTCCTATTGGTTATGGAGCTCATTTCATCATGGGGGGAGTTGTAAGGGGGTACCCCCTATAGGGTCCTAGGGGAATTCCCCCGATGAGGGGTCTAGGGGATATGTGTCCCAATGGGGTTCAGGGGCAACACCCACAAAAGCCACATTTGATATATATTTATTAGTTGTAAATATGGACCATTCATCATTAGGTCCCATATCTAATAGTAGAGATTATTCTAGTTTTTCTTTCCCTTAAAGGAAACCCCCTTTTATGAGGGCATCATATTATGACTAAGTATTATATTGTGTGAGGAGATTGTGATACAAAGAAGAGGAAGTTACATCAGATGTGTTGTAGGTTGTATCCTTTCATTTTTTATAGATGAAATAAATGAAGGACTTGTTGTTTCTTTGTAGATATAGCCGATAGTGGGTGAACCACATAAATATGTGTCTTTGAGTTATTTTATATTTCATTTCTAAATTCATTTTACTATTTATATTGCTCTGTGATCCTAGTCCTAACACTTCCATGCACTATCCAAACAATCCACACTCATGCACCCATACCATTACCTTTGGAAGCAATTCAGATGCCAAATAAAAAATGCATAAAGAAAACAATCCCCAAAAATAGAAGGATTTCTAGGTCACAATAAACTAACATGTAAATGCAAAGAAAAATCTTATCTAAAATATAAGTAAATCCATAAGGACACAGAGTCCCACCAAATAAAAATTAAAAGAAAAAACCATGTGGATCTAAAAGCAAAAAATAATCAATACATTCAAAAGAAAAATTTAAATTTGGTTCTTCAAAATCTTCCTTTACTCCTAAATCCCCTCACCGCTTATCTAAAAGCCTTACATATTCTAAGTCCATTTTGGGAACATACATCCAAAAACACACTATCCAAAGTCCTCCATAATCTCCTTAATCCATTTTGAGATCGTACATCCAAAAATTGATCTTTATAACTCCCACATATAAATTCCCATCAAGGTGCATGCCAATGTTAGTCCTAACAACATTTCCCCATAATGCCACCATCCCATACTTTCTTCTACATGCTTTATATCCAACCTCCATCTACCACCGCATGCCTTTCATAGATTCCTTCACATAATCCACCTCTCCTCCATCCAATTTGCATACTCCATTAGTAACATCCTCTCTCATCCAAACTAAAATGGCATCATATATCTCCTTTGCATACAAAAAATTCACCACCAACAATTCACCGATGAAAAATTTACTGCCAACAATTCACCGTGGGAAAATTCACTGCCAAGTAAAATTCACCACTAGCAATTCACCGTGGCAGAAAATTAACCGCATTAATATTTTATTTTTATTATCATAAATCAAATTCTCTAAAGTTAATGTGATTAATTTTTTATTTATATCATTTTTATTATCATAAATCAAATTATTCTTTTGCAAAAAAAATTCAAAGTTTTCAAAATATATATTAAAAAATATTAATGCGATTAATTTTCTGCCACGGTGAATTACTGGCAGTGAATTTGTAATGGCAGTGAATTTTCCCATGGTGAATTGCTGGCGGTGAATTTTTCTAGATCCATCTCCTTTGGAGAAGCTTACTTACTAATAAAAATGGTTTCTACAAACATATAGTGGCCCTTTCAAATGAAATCTCCTCACCTATGTATAGAAAAAGATACTCAATTCCTCCATATCCCTATCTCCCCATATAATTATTCTTTATCCAATTAATCCTTAGCCACCTTCATCCATCTTATCCCAAAAGCACATAAATAAAATAAAATGTGAAAAAGTAAAGAGAAATAATATGTCCAATGGTGAAAACTTGGAAAATAAGTTCCTTGGGAAAATACCATGATGAAAACCTATCAAGAAAGCATCATGTGTAATACCCCTTCCACTTCAACTCTAAATTTGAGGGAAATGTTCATCCTATCCCCTCTATCCTATTTACCTCATCATATCTCCCTTCATCTCATATCCACTATATCCATGTCTACCTATCATATCCCACCCTTTCCAATCCCTCCACCCTCATTTCAACCTTGATAAAGACAAGGGAAAAATATACATGCATGCTTTGGATAATTAAAATCTTACATCCTCTATATTTCATATCTATTGTGTATCCCCCATTCCATAAATATTTTACTACCTTAAGCCATCAAGATATCCCCAATATTTCCTCCCTAACCTCACCCCCCATATTAGTTTCAATCCACATCTTATTTTATTAGAAACTTTTAGAAAACCTCACCACTAACCGCACCAAACATTGGGGGTAGTATACTCTCCATCTCCTCCAGTTCCTCCATCTTATCTATCCATGATATTTATAATATATATAGGTATGCTACCTCCATTTAGCCATCCAAACACTAGTATATCCTATATCCTTCATCATCATCCTATGATTCATCAACACAAGCATCCCCATACCTCATCACTCATGCTATATCTAGAATGGGGCGTGTTGTTCTTTGATGATGTAGTCCTTGGAGATTTCATTCAAACCCCTATTCCACTCCATCATGAAGCCCCCCATCTATTTCCACCTACTATCATCCCCTCATCTTATCATCCCATAAGCCATTTTCCTTAGAATTTGTATTAATTTGCAGGCTACCTCCACACAATGTAATGCAATTCCTCCTATCAATTTGATGCTCTTAGAAATGCATACATCACAAACAATTTTGAATCCACAAAATCCAATTATGCAATCTAAGAAAATCATCCAATCACATTGTTGTTCTTATTCCTAACCTCACTACTAGCCTTGATCATAATCCACTCATCACAATTGGGATATATCATTCCTAATACTTGTGTTATTCTCAAGATATATCATTTCTAAATTGACATCACTCCAATCATCAACCAATCCTATATTTTTAGCTTGATTAGGGGAACATCATATTTTCTTTTGTGTAATTTTTTGCATACTTTCTTTTTTGTTTATGTGCATTATCAATTTTATTTTATTTGTATCATTCTTTACAATCTATCTATCATAGTAGTATTATGGTCTTCCATATCATGGTTTTGTATGATATAGGGTTTCTTATGACTTTTTCTATGCATGAGACACTTTATCACTCGTCTTTTATACCTTGTTACATTACATCTAGTGCTATATCAAATAAAAATTTCTCAATACAATTTATAATTATGCATTTCATTTTCCCACCCCTTCATTATCTATTCATCCTTTCATCTCTTATCCAACACATTCTATCCCATCCTCTTGCATCCTTTATCTTATTTCAAGAGCACACCCATGTTCTCCTAACCCACCTACCATCTCAAGGGGGAATCATCCATATCACCATTCCTCCTAGTCACTCCTTAAAATGATTGAGGAATTTTTCCTAATCCAACCAGTTTTATTCTTCTTTGAAATGATGCTACTTCGTAACACCATCTCAAAGATAGAAAAATATAGACACCTAAAATTGACACATTGCCATTTTAGCTTATTAACTGACCATTTTATTTATAATTGATTAAATAATTCCTTTTTATCTAATTAATTATCAATTTTCATCCCCTTAATAATTAAATAATATTTTATTATTTATTTAATAAAATCACTACTTATCTATTATTCACTTGACCCTATTCCTAGCCTAAACCATTTATCGCCCCTCTCCTCTAGTCCAAAATTAGATAAATAAATCTATCTATTTAATTCTCTTTTCCATCCACTTTCCATTAAATGGGATACAACTAATCAACCCACTAATCCCTCACTTTCACATTCCTAACCTCAATCAATTTGTTCATATTATGCACATCCTCCAAAAGCATGTATATTCACAAACCTTTATAAACAAGGTATGTATCTTTGTACATGTGACATAGGTCTTAGTACACATCACATAGGTCAAAGATTTAGCCATACCCACAAGGTATGCATCTTTGTACATGTGACATGGGTCTTAGTACACATCACATAGGCCATAGAACTATTGTTGAAATAGTCTTAGATGTTGTTAGTGATGATACTTGCTATTGAAGTGAAATACCCTACTACCAAAGTCACACATAGGCTTGTTTTTTAAGATGATACTCTTGCTAAAGTGAATTTCTATCAAACTTACATATATATTACTTGTTGAAGATGATAATGTTTTAGAAGTTGGAATAAACTACTACTAAAGATGCAAGTATATTTTCTTTTATTGTTGAAGTTATTCAAAATGTTCTTTGATCTTAGGAATTATTCAAACATGTCATTTATTCCTAAAAAAACCACACATAAACCCAAAAATTCCTCAAGCACCTTTTATTTTTACTAATGTAGGATTTCTTTTAGATCTAAATGCTCATGCATCAATCACTTGCATGCTTATGTGTGATGTCTTTAAATATTCACTCAAATCTATAAATTTATCAATCCATGTGTTTGACCTAGGAGAAATGTACCCTAGTAATCTCACAAATTATTCTAAGGTGTTTATAAACACCAAAATGCTTACAAGAAAATTTGACATAAAAATTAGGGAAAATAGGTTTTAGAGTTTGGATTTTTCTACTTTAAATCCATATGTTAGTTCAAATATGCAACAATGAAGATTGAACCCATGATGCTTGAGATTAAACCTCAAGGTTTTATGCTCTAATTCTAATTTTGAGATATTCATCATACTAAGGGAATACAATTTTGAGATGGTGATGAATTAATTACGTGATGTTAATGATTTTAGGCCATCATCAATTTTAGAGCTAATCATCATAATCCTCTTATTAATTATCACATTTATTACTATGCATTTATCATTTGAACTAAAATTTATCTAAATTAATTTGTAATTACTTAATTAGATTATACGTGACTTGTAGATTTATGTAAAAGAGATTTTATTCAATTGTAATAATTTATTCTTACAAAAAATATGATCTCCAATAAGATCTATAATTTTACAAGTTTTTGGAATCTAATTTATATGTAATTTGACTTCTAAGAATTACGACATGTTGTCAATGATTTACTTTGAAAATGATTGGGTCATAAGTCATCTTTTTTATAACTCAATGTTTTCTTGTTGAAATTGTTTATGTAGGGAAAGTAATTTACCCACCATTCAAACTCTTAAAGAGCTTCTCTCCTCAAATGTGAATATAGTGTGTATTTAGAGTTTTTGTTTCAATGGAAATGTGAGTGATGGGCATTCAAAGTAAAGGGACATGGTACAATTAACATCACACATGTGAGTAATCTATTTAAATATAGAATTTTTTAAGTAGAGGCTCATATAGGTATTAACTTCATTGTTTAATTGGAAAAATACATTCATCACAAAATTAGAACCTATATACAACTAAAATCAAAGGGAATATTTCATATTTATTTTCCATTTAGTTGCCATCACAAATTAGCAATCTCAAACATGATGCAGGAGCATCCATGGCATAGTGGCTATCTTGTGTCAACAAAAAAAAGATGTTTGATTTTAATTGCAATTTTTGGTGTGAATTTAATTTCATGCTTTGTCTTGTAAAATTCATATTTTGATGTGCATCTGGATGTTATATCATGTTGAAAATTTGAATTTGAAATTTGGAGTAAATTTGAAGAAAACAAGATAAGAGGAGATAGTGGAGGATATGCTTTGAAAACAAAAAGCCAAAAAAAGCAAATGGGGGCATGGGGTTTTGGGAGACCTCGAATCAGATTTTTAACTCTAAATTTTGAATTCGAAGACTCCTAAAAAATAGGGATCCTAAAGGTGGATGCCTAGGTTTGGAAAAGCTAATTTTTACTTTCATTCATGAAAGCAAGAAAGCCATAAAAGCATTGCCATCTATACACAACATGTTTGAAGTTTGAAAAGCATATTTTATTCAATTTTATTGATGTAAATTAATTTAATTGGAGATTCTAAGAGGTGGATGTTGATTTCCTGGGAGTGGGTTTGGAATGTGAAGAAATTAAACCAAATGAACTCACATTTCATTTCATTTAGACGTCAGCTTGTGTTAAAAGAAAATCAATTTCATTTTTGAAAGAAGTTTTTCTAGATTACAAAGGAAGACATAGGGAGGCATAGCATACCTCCAGGAAGGTATTTTCATGGGGTTGTTGCAGATTAGAGATTGGTTGTAGTGGCATAAACATCACTAGTAGTTGTAGATTGAAGTGTTGTGATTGTTGTGAGAGATTGTTGTTGTAGGAGCTGGAGAGAATTTGTGTTGCAAGGGTTTGATTTGCTATTGCAAATCATTTTTGTAGTATTTATCTGGAGTCTTGTAAGGGATTTTTCCAGCCCTTTGTTCTTTTTTGGACTGATGTAATTCCAATTGCAAAGATTATTTAAATTGAAATTGTTGGTTGCAAGTTGCAAATTAGAGTTGAAATATTTGTTGCAAGAAATTATTTTCCTGTGAAGGATGTTTTCCAGTAGTTTATGTGAGCTATTTAATTTGGTTTCAATTGAATCAAATATTTTATTTAGCTCCATACATTAGTGGTATCAAAATTAAGTTTATCTTGAGTGCGTAAACAAACCACTATAGAGAGGTAGTTTACATCAGGACTTGTGAGTTGTGGTGTTGCAAAGATTTTTTCTAGAGAAGCCCCATGTGGTATGGGTGGAGGAAGAGGAAGAGGAGATAATTTTGTCAGAGATGATGATTTTAGAGCCTTCAAAAGGCAGGTTGAGACTTTACAAGAAGAAATAAGGAGATGATTTACAAGAATGAGAGACCCAAGACGTGATGATGAAGATGAAAGAACAAAGAATGCTAGTCAAGCTAGAAGCCAAGCTGGGAGCCAAGGAAGTGTAGGAGTAGTAGTAGTTTCTCATGATCCTTTAGTAATTGCATTATCGAAGATAAGAAAAAGGCCTAGGATGGATGTGCCTACATTTAATGAAAGTTTGAATCTAGAGGAATTAGTGGATTGGCTTTAATGAAATAGAAGAGTATTTTGAATTTGAAGAGAGAGGATCCTGATAAAGTGAAATTTTACAAAACAAGGTTGAAAGGACATGCCTCAATATGGTGGAGAGAGGTCAAATTAGAAAGGGGAAGAAGAGGAAAAGATAAAATTACCGAATGGGATAAAATGGTGGAGAGATTGAAAAGACAATTTATTTTTGTAGACTATGAATTGGATTTGCTCAAGAGGATACAAGGTTTGAAGAAAGGAAGCATGACTATTAAAGAATACAAAGAAGAATTCCATAAAATCCTTATAAGGACTGTACATTTAGAGGAAACCGAGGAAAAGGTTGCAAAATACATAAATGGGTTGAGATCATGCATTCAAGAAGAGATGGCACTTGTCAGAGTTGTGACAATGGAAGATGCATGTTGAAGATAACAAAAAGAATGAATAGACAATTTGATAATAAGAAAGGAAGAAGAAATAAAACAAATGGGCAGCAAAATGAGGATAAAAATTAAAAAATGAAGACCAAGACAACAAAAAACAACATAGGAATGAAGACTCTTATGGGTCAAGATCAAAATTAGAGAGGTAGAGGAAGATCAGGAAGAAGTTTCGAAAGAGGAACCTTTAGTGGGACTTGTTTCAAGTGTGGAGAAGAAGGTCATAGGTCATATGACTATCCTCATGAAGAGGAAAGACCAAGAAGAAGGACTGAAAATCAGAATAGAGCAACAAACATAAATGGAGAAGATGGTAAGTATTCACACTTAGAAGAGGTAGAGGATAGAGAAGTGCTTGTTTCAAGAAGAGTCTTGATGAAAGAAGGAAAAGAACCAGATCAAAGGAAGACCTTTTTCAAGACAAGATGTAAGTGTGAAGGTAAAGTTTGTAATGTTATTATTGATGGTGGTAGTACTGAAAATATTTTTTATGAGGAAATGGTAAGTAAGTTGAATTTGGAAAGAAGGCACCTACATCCATACATGATTGATTGGTTGCAAGATGATTGTACGCTTATGGTAAATGAACAATGTCTAGCAAAATTTAAGATAGGTGACTATCATGATGAATTTTTATCTAATATAATGTCTATGGATGTTTGTCACTTGTTGTTGGGAAGTGTTGATCACGATGTTAGTCGCACACCAAAGTTTCAATAAATCCTCATAGACAGACCATAGGAACCTATCTTTACTTGAAAGACTGAACTAGGACAACCTAAATCTTCAACTTGACTCAACTTAATCCCAAGGCTCATTTAAGTTAGGTCTTGACCATACTAGGTTCACATTAGGGTTCATTGTGACAATGTTGTTAATCATGAGGGGTCAATAGTAATTTCTAGTTCTAAAAGGAATCATAAGGTTCGGTGAAAGATATTCTCGGGTTGATCATCAGAAAATTTCATGAAATTGACAAATATGCATAACATTTCATGAATTTCAAATAAGTTTTCTATCACTTAAGTATATTTAGCTTTAAGCATCCAACAATACAATGGAAATAAAAGATTTGCAATAAAATTTCCATTCATTCATCTATTTTTTGGAACATTTTTTGAAATTTAAACATCTAATCTAAAACAAAGCATCAAAAATGCTTGAAAAGTAAAAGGCGTCTTGAGTATTATCCACGCATGCCCCAAGAATTACCCAAATAAAAGCAAACCACTCTATACTTCACCATATTTCTTCACAACTAGGCATAGAATGGTGCGAGCTTTTAAATAAGGGGGGTTTAATTTGGACATCAGGTAGGTTCTGTATGCACCCTTAAATGGCATAGCATATAGTCTTGTCCAACTGAACAAGCAACCAACTACAAAAGATAACAGTCGGTAGCTTTCAAATTAGATTTGATATTGATTGGTTCTAAGTGTATACAAGTTTTTAATTTAGAATGATTCAAAAAATAGGAAAAAAGAACAAAACTTAAAGAAGTTTTGGCTCTTCTGACATCCAAAAATTTTGAACTTAAAATAAAAGTAAAGCATTAAACAACCTTTTATAGGAACAAGGCCTCAAAATTTTGAACTTAAAGTCTATCAAAGGAATCATAAACAACAAATCAAAATATAGCAAATGGCAGACACCAGTTGTCATTGGAATCTTCTAGACAAAGTCAAGGCTTTAACTTCTTCATCAACATTAATCCTCAATTCCAAGCTTCGATACTCAAACACTCCACACAAAAAAAGGCCATTGGTAATCTTCAAATTCCAAGACAATACACCTCCACTGGGACTGAGAACAACTTGCAAAATTACTTTCAACAACATATCCTTGTGCTTACTTCTGATATCCAATATTCAATTATTCATTGCCTTGTATTGGACTTTGGGCTCAATAACTCTTCTTCGCCTCTCTTCAATTGGTACTCCCAGAAGGAAACCAATACTTGATGCATCTCCTCTTTTGAAATTCCTTGAATTACCTTCCAGCTATATTTAAGCTTGGCATAATTTTTAGATATTTGGAGGATATTTGCATTCCTCTGCATCTTCTCTGTTTCATTTTAACCATGGCGTTTCTGCACTATATAATCTCATCAATGAATTCCTGATTTAATGAATGAATAGGGTCTTTATTCACCTTTTTGATCCATTCCTTTAAATATTTTACTTCCTTGTCATCCTATCCTATTGTCCAGGGATCACAATCTTGCCATGCTAGTGTTTTAATGAAACTTTGATCTCTGTCAACTAGCTTATTGCATTTCTCGGTGACTTCTTCAAATCCTTCCACACATTACATTAAGGTGTCACCTTCCCAATTCATCTATTTCTTCCATTTTGCATACATCAGAACCTCTTGTTTTGTGATTATCTTTTCACTTATCAATTCTTAGACGTTCGTCTAAATGATAGCCTCTAAACTTCATCTTTCAACATCAATTTTCTCTTGATGGAACTTGCATTGTCCTTCTGATATTTTATATTTCTAACACCAACGGTATGCCTCCTTGTATTTCCCAATTACATCTATGATTAATTCTCCCCCTTTCCTTACCAAGTGCTCCACCCATTCTTCAAATACACTCATTTTATGGCAAAGTTCTACTATAGCATCCACCTGCTCCTGTGACATGAGCATTGGATTATGAGGTGATTCGACCTATGCTTGGCCAAACTAGGCTAATGATACTATAAAATTTTCCAAATGGGAAATCCATTATTTCAGCTCTCTATTCTTTTGTTTACTTTTATGCACCCTGGCAACAATTGTTTCTAAATTCACCTTCATTTCTTCTAATTCTTGTCCCAGGATGAATGTCCAACATTGATACTTGTCACTCTGTACTCCTTAGGAATTATTTCATGTCTATTTTTATCTACTATCGGAGTAGCTATATGGAGTGTTCTTCCTCCATCTACATTCTTCTGCATGACATGTTTTGTTTTTTCTCTTCACTTAGGTTTACGAGTTTCCACTTCTTGCATTAAGCTCTTGATATCTAGAGGTACTAATTCTACTTCCAATGGGGAAGCCAATTTGTTGACCAACCAATTAGGTGCATCTTCATTACTTTCTACCTCTGTAACATTTCTTTGTTCCCAATTTTTAGTTCCCTAAAGAACTTCTCCTCTTATAATTTCAACCTCACCTGTCACATTCTCTAGGATGGGAATATTTTTAGTATTCACTAGACTGGATTCTAGATACAAGGATTCACCATTGTCTCTTCATTTCCAAGACCTATATTTTCCTGTCTAGCCATGTGTTCAATATCAATCTTCAGAGCATCACTTCTTTCATGTCCTGTTACATTAGGATTATATTTATTCATCACCCTACCATCCAAAGTTTGTGAAGGCTCTATATTTTTAACTTCAACTCGGTTTTCTCCTTTCTCTTCAAAAACCTATGATTGTTCAACATCCTTTTCAATATACCCTAGCGAAAGCTAGGAATCAATTGTTTCTTCAATAACAACATCATCAATGAGAACCTATCCTACAACTTCCCCTATTTCTTTTTCAACAAGTATTTTAGGGTTTCTAGTCTTTGGGGTGAATGTTCCTCTTATAAATTCTTCTTCTTCAGTATCCATAGGAATTGACCCTGCATCTAGCATTTCATCCACCACTGGTTGTACCATGGGTTTCTCCTTAGATTTCTTCTCTTTTACTCACTCCATCATGGCACCTAATTTCTCCATCTGTTTCCTAATTTGATCTTTATTCAGTTTAGAGCTAGATCCACAAGAGTCTTTCCCAGTGTTTGCTTTATTGCAACTGTATTGACTGAAGAGAAGTAAATAATGATGCAATCCCCTGAGATGCAAACCTTATTTGAGAAAGAGTATTCATTTTCATTCTCACCTCCTCATCAGTCATTGGTTGAATCATTGGCTTTGTCGTGGAAGAAGATGTCGTTTTAAGCTTTGTCATCCCTTTGACCTTACTTGGTCCAGTTTCTTTACGCTAGCTAGCTGGCATCAATGAAACTCTCTGGCTTGGGGCATCAAAAGTTATACCCTCAATATGCACTGTTGTATCTGCCTTGCTAGCCTTTATTTTCTTCTTAGCTGGCTCCTCATACTCAAACTTAGCTTCTTCTCTCTGTCTCTTCTTTACATTGAGTGAATATGTGGGTCTGACTCCAAATTTTCTAAAGTTTCTACAAAATTCATCAATCCATCATTGAGTTTGCACCAAAACTTGTTCAAAAATTTCCTCAATGGCCATTATCTCTCTACTTTCATAATTTGGACCTAGAATGGGTTCATCATAAACCTTGGTTGAATTATAAACTAGATTCAAAATGTTTCCATCATCTTCATCCAATTGATTTGGAATGTCATAGAGTTCAAGAATCTGCATTGATTGCAATGACAATCTTTGATATGATCTTTCTCTTACTATGTGCTCATTATCACAATTGAGCCAAAAGTCTTCAAAATGATAAACATGTGTGTGCTTCTCGGCTATCCCCTTGGTGATATTCCCTTTTGGATCATAGTTAATTCTTTGGAGTGTAAAGAACTCCAATCTGTACATCTTTAATTCCTCTTCACACAAGTCAGCTGCTTTAGTTGCATTACACTTATAATTTCCCATTATGATAGGAAATCTGATGGAAATTATTTTATGTGCCGCACTGAATAGAGCATGGGATGACTTCATTTGTCTTACCAATTTCAATAATAACAATTTATCTTTTGGGTACTTGGGAAACATGAAGGGATATCCTTCAAACCCTTCCACCTTGATGTAGGTGAAAGTAGCAAACTAAATGTACCAACCTCCAACTTTCCGGATAAGCTTTTGTGCTTCCAGAGACAACCTTTTAGTTTTGTGTCCTTCCATTATTCTTACCAACTTCATGGAAAACACATCATTGACTCTCTCATAATGCTCCCTGTATTCATGAATAGTAATTTGGGGTAAATGAGCATATATCAGACTATTCCCTACTTTTTTGCCTAGGGTACCAACTCTATTCAACCCTTGTTTATTCACCCTTATAATGGAAGAATAAATCACACATGGGGACATATAAAACCATCCTGACTGCGGGAATGCCTTTATTTGATCATGTAGCTTGTAAATGATAAAACTTCCCCAATGCATCTACACAAGGCCTTCCATTAATTTGGTTATAATTATGAATATCCATGGTTTGAACTTGCTGGAATCCTTAAGTCCAACTATCCTACTTAACATGGTTATAACATCTTGAACATTTGTGTTGAACATAGATCTTAGAATTGGCTTTGTTTGCTTTGTAATTTTCTCTTGACACCACTGTGTGTTCATAATTTCCCTGTTATGTTCTTCAACGCTTAGGTAAGCTCTAGCCATCATTCTCACATCTACCGAGTTCATCTAAAGAGATGCAAGGAGCCCAAATGTATATACATTTCATTTCACATAAATATTTGCATAGATTCTTCCCTCTTTTTCAACAACTCTCTTATCTAGGTCATAATAATTCAAACATTGCATAACTAGTTCAGGGGCCTCCATTGTTGGTGGAAACCCTCCTACCAAATGTAACCCACTTGCTATAACATTATTTGTACATTGAGAGGAGTTATTTTGCTAGGATCATGTGATGAATTGGACATAAGAAAACCATCCCAGATGGGTATTAATTATTATCCCACCCACTGGTACAACTTGTGAAGTAAAATATTTAAACTCATTTTTTGGACTTGCTTCAGAAGTACTCATTTTTACCTATGTATCTTGCATTTTGACAAATATGTTCCTTGTGTGCGAGTTATGGTTAAATTTAACTAGTTATCTTCAACAAATTTATAAAAATTTCAATCTACTATTTGGTTAAATTCATTTCAAAACAATCAATAATCTCAATTTCTAGAGGAAACACTATTATCTCAAGATGTGCATGCATAAGATGACTAACAAAATTTTAGTTATCCGAGACATACCTGGTTTTGCTGGTGATAAACAAAATTTCTTTCAAAATATAGCTTCGAAACCTCAATACCCGCGTTCATGGTTTCTCGAGGTTTACTTTTCTTTGCATGCTGCAATATGAATCTTGATTTTTCGCTGTCCTTGCAAATTAGCAGTATGGTGCAAGGTAAAGTGTTGTAAAAGTAACTACATGCTCGAGGTGGTGCCAAGTACATGTGCGTTTTCCACCTTCATTAATTACTTGTTACAATGCATTAATTTTTTTGAACAAAGGTGCAATCATGGTGGATTGGGGTTCAAATCATGAACATCTTGGTTTCTGTGTAGGCCCACTACTAGAGAAGAAGATGGTGTAGAAACTTACATTGCACTCTTGCGTGTCACGTCGATTCTTACGAGGCAAAGGAATTTTGAAATATGTGACCATTGATGATCACATGATTTGAATCATTTGGTTCTAGACCTTAGAAATATTACCGAGAATCAAGAACATTAGCCTATAGGGTTCATGAGAACCAGGTGTAAAGAGAGGAACCAAGAACTAGGTTCAAGAAGAACTTAAAATGATTTGAACATGTTTGCACTAGAAGCTCCAGTTTCTGACCTTCAGCTAAAGAAATGAAAAGAAACTATCAGAACAACTGATAAAGAAAAAGAATCACGTGCATCGTGATGAATCATGCACTGGGTGGAAACTTAGGACCAAACAAAGATACATGATCCTTGACACAACCACACAACTCCAAAATGCTATGGTCTGGAAAATTGATAAAACTTAGTAAAGAAAACTATGACACCTTGAATCCGAGAAGGACAAAGAATTAAAGCAATGATCAAGTAGGTCGAAACAAAACTTGCATTTTACCATTTCATCCAAAAGAAACACACTAAAGCAAGCAAAAGCAGAGGGGAAAAAAGAAAAGGCAAGAGAAAAAAAGGGGGTCCACATTTTGCTAAGGAGCAAAATGGGGTGTGTTGTGAGACCACACAACAACTAGCAACCAAAAAACAAAACAAAACAATAGAAAGCCAATTCTGGACCTAATAACCATGCCTCAACTTTCTTCAGTCTTCAAATTATAAACAATTAGACCCTCATTGTGACATTCTGGCTTTGCTTTAGCCAACATACAAAATCATACATTACTGAGCTCACGTGTGTGCAATTGATTAATTTTGCTACAGTAAACTTAGGGCATAACAAATATTTGCATTAACCTACATAATTTGGCAATTCCTTTTAATCCAACCTTGGATAGAGCCTTGCTGCCAGTCAAGCATCCATAGCCTCGACAAGGTTATCTTTGTAATTCCCCCAAACATATCTCTACTACCAGCCAGGAGTCCATAGCCCTGGTAGAGATATGTGGATAGCCTAAAGAGTTGATTTTTTTCTCTTTTGATATTTCTTTGATATTCATTTTTTTTTCTTTTGTTATTGTAGACATCCAAATTCGGACACTTAATTTATCCAAATTTATCACCTTTCGTCTAAACATCCTCTTTAATTAAGTAATATTAGTATTATTTAATTAATATATTTAATTCTGCCAAATCCCTAAGGTATTTAATTAATAATTAAATACCTTACCCTCCTTAATCCTCTTTTCATCAAATAAATTAAATAAATATTACATTTATTTAATTCCTCACATGTCATTTTCATCTAATCCTAATCCATTTCTTAATCTTTTCATTAAGGATGTGCACATGCCTAATCCTTGATTAGGATGTGTCACATCCTCCAACTTTGCAAGTTGGCTTTTAATCCTAATTAGCCCCTAATTATCCTCTAATTATAAATTAATTAAGCCTAATCATTCTCCAAGGAATTTTTAATTCCTTTTTATTTGTCCTAGATTCCCCTCCTTTATATGTGAATTTTTAATTCACATTCCATCCTTCCAAGGCTTCTAGAACCTTGGACTTGTCACAATCACCACATGTGACCCACCTTGGACTTGTCACAATCCCACCTTGACTTGTCACAATGTGACCAAGTCCCACCTTTTTGGAGCCCACCTTTTTACCCTCTAGATTCTTCCAATCATTGTGAATTTAAAATTCACTTTTATTCACCCAAGATTCTTCCCATCTCCAATGTACTTGCAAGGTACTTGTCCTTCCTCCACCTCATGTACCTCTTGACAACTCATCTCCACCTCATATCCTCTTGTCCATTTCACCCTCCACATGTCAAGATGTGAGGGCTTGTGGGTTCTCAACCCACCATAGCCCTTCATCTTGGCCTTGTTGGAGCAATCTTGACCCTTGAATTCTCTAGAGAATTCAAATTCTCCTATAAATACCCCCTCCTCAAGGGCATTTACACAACACTTCTTCATTTGAGCAACCTCATGCTGCTAAATTTCCTTCTACACAACACTTCATTTTTGAGCACCCACATGCTGCCCCTTTGCATTTACAACACTTTGCACTCTCACAACTACATGCTGTCCAAGTCATTTTAGATCATTCAACCATCTTTTGTCCATCATTTTGCATATTGAAGCTTGCATTTTAATCACTCAATCTATCATCTAAGGAGCACACAACCCATCCAAGCAAGGGCCAATCAAAGAAGCTTCAACAACATGGGAGGTAAAAGTGTTTGTGTTTCATTTTATTTGCATTCCTTTTCGTTGTAACTCTCTTTTGGCTAATCTTGAGGTGTCCTTGGCATTTTGTTATTCATGTTTCTTAGTTAGATTCCACACATTTA
>VDFB02010437.1:0-30523 GCA_007258455.2 Sequoia sempervirens
TCATCAAAATGATTTTTTCAAAATGATTTCAGGGTTTTTTCCTAATCATTTCAAGATTTCTCAAAAAATTATTTGAATTTTTAAATTTCATTGAGAAATGAGAAAAGTTATGATCATTTTACTGAGACTAGTTTTTTTTGCACAGGTAACTTTCCTTATTCAAATGTTGAATACATGGCTTTCTTTTATACATTAAAATAAAACTAACTCAAGCCAAAACATTCTTTTTCAAATCCTTCTCTATTTGGGAAAATCAAAGCCACTCCTAAAATTACTCTAACCTCCTAGACTTAGGCTAAAAACAAATAGATTTAGTTTATTTATTAGCTCATTATGAGATTATTGAGAGGTTATAAACAAACAAATTCTTGCCTACGTGTATGAGCCTATAATTATCAAGAACCTATGACAATACATCAATAATAAAATAAAACACATATAATTCAATGCACCTAAATCAAGATGATACAAGATATACCCTAGGAAAGCTCTTATGACGAAAACCCCTAGCCTCCAAAATAATCCACTCTTAATTTATTATTCACTAAAAAAATCTTACAACTTTTTCATGAATACTTATAAAACACCAAGCTCCTCTAATGCATCTTCCATGTGTCCAAGCATAATGGGTAGTCATGCAACCACACATCCCATGTCATGCTTCATATATGCACTCTATGAGAGAGCTCAAAAAATGCCAACCAACACAACCACTGTGTTTGGTTTTATATATTTAATCACACACAAAACCATTGAGTGATATTGGCTAAATCATGTGTCTCAAAACCATGAGAGGACAAATTCATTAATCCCAACATTTACTTTTTGGTACTAAGCTTTCTCAATATTAAATATTTTTCCACTATGCAATCCTCGCATAAAATATCTAGCCAATGTCACAATACAAATTTCAAGAGGACCCAAACAACTATTTAATGTGGCTAAATGCATCTCGAATGATGCACCAAATAAATATTTATTTTACATAATGCAATGTCCCTTTTACAATTAATATATATTTGTGGATCAAAAAGCCATTTCCTAACTCTAGTGAACTAATCCTATTAGAGCCCAACCTCTTATGCCTCAAAAATTTGAAGGGAAAGGAGTTTAAGTGCTAGAAGGTTGTGTTTTTTTGTTAAGTTTTCAATTTCACAAAAAACAAAAAAATGCAATAAAGTTCATGAGTTCATGAACTCTTTACAAGTGCAACAAAGGAAAGTCAATTTAGTATATACCAAAGTTTTAAGGTTAATGAATCAAAAAAAGAGTGATAAAGAGAAGAATATTTCCAGGTTCATTTGTCACAAATTTCATGAGTTTACAAACTATATGAAAAGATAAAATTTGTAAAAGGAAAAAAAATGCAACAAGAAGGTAAGAGAGGAAGTGAAAAGAAATAAAGAAAGGAAAAATTTGAAGTTCTAAATGTTGCAAATTTTGTGATGTGACAAACTTTTTGAAAGTGCTTCAGATTTCATAGGTTTGCTAGTTCACTAAAAGTGAGACAAGTTGGGAAAAGACCAAAATCTTCTATGCCGCAAAGAAAAATTCAAAATTTAAATTGGAAAAAAGAAAAGGTCTAGTCATGACAACATATACACATGTCACATGCTCATTTGAGGTGGGATTCATTACCAATTGTTGGTTTCAATTATAAATCATCAATAGCAAACAATGAGAGTGTCTTCTTCTTTAGAGATGTCAACTGAAGATTAAATTAAAACATAAATGAATTGTGGTGCACCCCGCAGAACTAGAAGGACCAAATAAAACAATTTGAAAATTGTACAGAGCAATGAATTTCTATGGCAGGAAAAAAGTGAGCTTCAAAAATGACTATTATTGTAATCATGGATGCTTTAGAGTATCTTAAGCTACTGCTGTAAGCTAGCATGTAGAAGTGGCCTTCTTTCACACCCATCATCTCTCAATTCTCACCAGTGCATCAATGATGACAGTGATAAAAAAATATTAACTTTCTCCCACAGACGACCAGCACGGACACTGGCTAGTTAAATTCTGCTACCATTGGCATCTGTGAGTGAAGGTTGAAATGAAGAAAGTTTTTATTGTCTAATATATTGAACCAAAGCAGATTACAAATGCAGAAAACTTTTGTTTGGTTGTGGTAGAGAGTGAGAAGGAAGCGTGACAGGTGCCAGGAAGGATGGCGCAGCACATGCTCCTTCAAACCTAATCATCCAAAGTCAATAAGACATGAATGTAAGAAACTGCGCCTTATCAGCTCAATGCAATCAATGTAATTGGGTAGTAGACTGCGTTCACTGGAAATCTGGAATCTTCTGAGTAGCAGGCGTTGAACGCTAGCAATAATTGGAGCGATATACAGGAATTTTCGCGTACGTTATGGCAATAATGCAAGAGGTTAATAGGGACTGTTCCGAACTCTGAACCCTAAAATTTGAAACGGTCGTACTGCGAATATTAAACCAGTGATCTCGTACTTAGTACAAGACTTATACAAACCCTAATGCGCATGATATCCTCCTTGATCTGTGCAGACCAGGAATGCCCGGAGTAAAATGCTCGGTTTTCAACATTTGAACAGTCAAAATTTATGTTTTTCTTCTTTCCAGTGCAACAGTGGGCTCGTAGAAGATGCAGAACGAAGACCAAAGCTACTCTTTTAGTCTTTCAGACGTAATATCGTTGGTGTAAGTCTCGTTTCTCCATGAGTTGATCTAGTCATAGGTGAGATGAAGTCAATAGAATTTATTTAATGCATGGTCATATTGTTTGATATTAAATATTTTATTCTAGGAATTTGGAAATGGATTTTTTTAGATTGATATTCATTTATAATTATTTTTTGTTCATTCAAGCATCAACATGAGATCAACACAAGTTTATTGTGAGCACAACTATGAAACAAATACTAGCTCCTTTCAAGTAACCATACTAGAAATAACCAATGGAAGACCAAGAGTCACAACTTAGAATTTCATCTTAAATGTCCCTTTGAAATTAAAACTTGGGTCTCCACAATGAGAATTCAATGCTTTAACCAATTAAGCTCAACCCCTTGGACTTAGAAATGGATTTTAAAAATATCTCTATGAAAAATAAAATCAAAAGTTGAATTGGGGAATTAAATTGTTTTATCAACAATGAATGTTTTTTGAAATCAATTCTTTTTATTATGTGCATGATTGTTAGAATCTAATGGAATTTGATTAGATTTAATTAACTCAATCCTTCATCCTTGAAAGGAACGTCAATGTTAAGTTATTGGTTGCATTGAAATATCATGATGTAAAACCAAATTTATGATCATGAAGATTGTTTTAAAGTTGTTCATGTAAATGATCTCTTATTGATTCCCAAAGAAGTTATTCATTGCATAGAAACATCACAATGCAAAATTGAATTCATGTAACAAATCAACTAGTTTAGGAATCAATAAGAGATCATTTACACCAAGAAAGAATATCATAATGATAAAGTTTCCAACTTGTAATAATAAAAATCTAAGGAAGTTGTAAATCAAATCAAGGTCACTTAGCTTTCATAGATAATTATAAAAGCTAGTGAATTATCAAATTCCTACGATAGGAATGAATTAAGAAACATGTGATATAGTTTGATGCTGAAATTATTCATAGAATGTCTTTGAGAATTAAAAGTGATTTTCCTCAAACTTGTAGTAAATCAAATATTGTTTTGGTGTATTTTATAAATTGTAAACTATATATTTAATCATGTGGGAGGGAAAACCATTCTATTTTTAAACTCTGATGTAATTCAAAACTATATTTTTACTTATTTTTTCAAGTATTTAATGGCTATCCAAATTGGGTTAAAGAGATTTTGGACATCATATTTATAATTGTTTTGAAAATGAAAAATCAAAATTTAGAGATTTAATATAAATTTAAAGCATTGGAATTTAAGTGTCTTAATTGTATGTTTAATCTCCAGATATAATGCAGTGGTCATGCATGCATGTCGTCATGAACAAATTATTCCTATATTACTATAAGATAGCATTGTATTAAGCATTTGATTGTGCGAAATTTGGCCAACCTCATATTGATGAGGATGTTGGTTTTTCTCCTCTATAAAATTGGATATTATTATAAAAACATGTGTGCTCATTCTAAACTCTTTCTTCTTCCATTGTCTTTTGTATTTAATTTGAAAGTTGGTGGGGTGGATTTATGAGTATGATTATAGTTAATTTTATTAATTAGAATCATTTTGAGTTTATACTTAAAATTTGTTTTTAAGTGTGGAATTGTTGGATAATAAAGTTTCAAGTATATGAGATTGCATCTAATTATCTAGTGTTGGTTAAATTTTTGCATGATTAAACATATTTATGTTTATGATAAAGGAAAAAATGGGTTTTATAGGGACCCGAAACCATAGAGAATACAAAAAAAAAAAAAAGATTAAGCGTTAATGAATCCAAAACAAAAAAGTTGCTAAAAGAAAAGAGCCAAGAAAGCATAGTAGCCCCCAACCCAAGGCCAGCAAGGGCCACCAAAAAAACCCAAACAAAAAACCAGCAACAGAAACAACCCACAACTAACCTAAGGATTTTAGAGCATCAACAACCTCAGCTTCAAGATTGTGCATGTCCTAGGTACACTTTTTTAGGGCCTGAACCATTTGAAGCATAGGAGGTGCCTTCCTCTTCAGATTAGCTCATGTCCTCTTCGAAATTCTAGCATCCTTAGTCCTGCTTTTGTCCTTTTCAGCTTCCAAATCCACGATCAGAGATCCCTATTGTGTGTTTTCCAATTTCTCAGTCATATCCTTGATGATAATGGTGTTATGTTTCACCATTTTGTGGTTGTGCTCCATAATAGTTTTCATGGTGTCTTTTATTTTACCAATTTCTGCTTCCAAGCACTTAACCTTACCTTCATTATCCTTAGCCTCCATCCTTATTTTATCCTCATTCCTCCTGCCCTCCATTGTATTAGGGGAACTGACTTTAACTTCCAAATCCTCCAGCTTGCAATTGAGGGCCCTATTTCTGAGGTTAAGGTCCTTAATTTCATGGAAAGCCCACTTCATAATTCTAAAATAATCAACGACACCATTTCTAGCGATGGCTAGGATATCCCTACGAAACTCACTGTCCTGCTTAAAATAATGATCTTCAAGGTTAAGGTCTCTAGGGAATTTAGGTCTATTTTCTCTGTCTATGGTAGGATAGGACAAGAAAGAATCCTTGCTAGCATCAAGGACCTCAGAATTATCCTTCGGGGTATCTTCAGAGTAAGAGAGCAATTTATTAGCAGGGGAACCCTTTTGAATGGACTTCTCTTTCAGAACAGAGCTACTGGGTTTTTTGACAGTGTTTGTTTTCTTAAGCAGGGGTTTACACTGCAGGGTTTTCTTTCTAGAATTGTTAGGGGAAGGAGGATCTTCTTCAATCCGCTCAGTGTCAGGCTTATTTTTATCCTCTGACACACTATTTTCCATGTCATCATCTTTAAAGGACGAAGTTGAGACAGCGTTGGATAAGGCCGACATATTTTGAAAATGTTCATAAATAAGCCTAATAAGGCCAGTATGCAAAATTGGGTAATTCTTAGGATTCTTCTTATGATCTTCCATGCTATTACTAATGGAACAATACAGATAGTGAGGAAATGAGACCCTTACCTTGTGACAGAAGTGGTTGAGAAGGGTGAAGTGGTAGCTGTAGACCCTGGTGAATCTATTGTCTAGGGTAATTTATTCCATAATGA
The DNA here is from genome assembly GCA_007258455.2 of Sequoia sempervirens. Taxonomy (NCBI): domain Eukaryota; kingdom Viridiplantae; phylum Streptophyta; class Pinopsida; order Cupressales; family Cupressaceae; genus Sequoia; species Sequoia sempervirens. Next base: position 5,727 of record VDFB02010437.1, read on the forward strand.
TTCTGAGTACTTTTCTCCATAACAACTTAATTGAACTAGATTCAAAGTAGTTGTTGGAGTCTTTTTTTTAGCTTAGTCTTCTCCTTATCTTTCCTAGGGAATCTAATAACCGCCTTGTCAGAGAACTTTCTATCATGAAAGAATTTCATTCCCTCAATTGGCATGCTAGTGACCTCCCCTATGATGTTCTCATCCACCTTCACCTTCCTCCCAAAAAGAATTATTTCTCCGCTCTTCCAATTTTTCTCAAAGTACACTCAATGGCCTTCAGATCAGGCCCATGAATCTTTTCAATAAAAGGGAGTAGCCCACCATGTTCAACTTGTCTCCAGAGCTTCGGGTTCCTCTTATGCATTTCATAGCTCTTTGGCTCCACCCTTTTCCTGTCTCCTCCCATTGTCACAATCACCTCCCTAAAATCTCTACCAGAGAAAGAGTCTTGAAATAAAATGTTGTTGCTAAACCAAAGATCCCACAAAACATTCCACTTCTTACTACCAGTTAAGATAATAAACGCGGCCCCATCAAATCTAATGATGTTGATGTACTTGACCCTACACTCCATCATCAAAAAAAGTTGTTGCTTCCCATGCATGATATCATATTCAATTAAGGCCCTAGCGTCAGCGCCTAGACCCCTAAGGTTCTGCCACGTGACCAACCCCTTTTGTTTAACCCCCTCATTAGCAAAAAAATCAACCACGTTGTTGGCTTCCCTAAAAGCATGAGATATTCTTACTTTATCAAATTTTGCTAAAAGGGATTTAGCATCTTCGATCTAGCTCTTGACAGTCCATGAGGGAGGGGACTTTCCTAGGAGGCAATCAATAATGTTTTTTGAGTCTCCTTATAGCCATAAATTTTTAAAATTCAAACTGAGTGCTAAGTTAATCACTTGAAAGGCTCCAATAGCTTCAGCCACGTGGTTAGTTTGAGATCTGAGGGAAATTTCCACCACCGCTAAAAAGTTACCATTTGAGTCCCTAACCACACCTCCACTTCTAGCCAACCCTGGGTTTCCCTTAGCCACGCCACAAAAATTTCTTCAATTCAATATAAACTAGTTAGTTCTATAATCATAATTAAACATTAGTTCATTATGTTTTCATTAGTTAGTAACATACCCCCTTGACTGAAATAGAAAATATTGATTGAATATAAAATATTTCCACACAACCCCATGAGGGAAAAATATGTAAAGAAGTATTGAAATCCATCCTACAAAAGAATAAACAATCATATCATCAATATGACAAGATATACCCTAGGAAATCTCTAATGAGGAAAACCTCTAGCCTCCAAAAGAATCCACACTCAATTTATTAAATTAATTACAAAAAGCTATAAATTTTTCATGAATACTTATAAAACACCAAGCTCCTCCAATGTATCTTCCATATGTTCGAGAATAATGGGTAAGAATGCAACTACACATCCCATGTCATGATTCATATGTTCACTCTACAAGAAAGCTCAATAAATGACAACCAACCCAACCACTAAATATGTGTTTGGTTTTATAGATTTAATCTTGCGTAAAATCATTGAGTAATATTGGTTAAACCACATGTATCACAAAACCATGAGAGAACAAAATCATTAACCTCAATATTTACTTTTTGTTACTATTTTTTTCCAATATGCAACGCACACATAAAATATCTAACTGGAATGACACAATACAAATTTCAAGAGGACCCAAACAACTATTTAATGTGGCTAAATAAATCTCTAATGATGCACCACAAATAAATATTTAAATTTTATATAATGTAATGTCCCTTTTACAATTAATTTATATTTGTGGATCAAAAGGTCATTTCATAACTCTAGTGAACTAATCCTATTAGAGCACACCCTCTTATGCCTCAAAATTGTTAAGGGAAAGGAGTCTAAGTTCTAGAAGGTTATGTTTTTTGCTAAGTCTTCAATTTTACAAAAAGTGCAAAAATGCAACAAAGTTCATGAGTTCATGAGTCCATGAACTCTCTACAAGTTTAACTAATGAAGGTTGGTTTAGTATATACCAAATTTTCAAGGTTAATGAACTAGAAAAATGTGTGACAAAGAGAAGAATTTTTCTAGGTTCATGATGTCATAAATTTTATGAGTTTACAAACTCAATGAAAATTTTATACAATTTATAAATTGAAAACAAGTGCAACAAGCTAAAAAGAAGCTAAGAGAGGAAGTGAAAAGAAATAAATAAAGGAAAAATATTGAAGAAGTTAAAAATGTTGAAAATTTTATGATTTGGAAAACTTTTTGAAAGTGCATCAAAGTTCATAGGTCTTCTAGTTCACTAAAAGTGTGGCAATTTGGGAAAAGACCAAAATATTCTATGTGGCAAAGGTAAATTCAAAATTTAAGTTAGAAAAGGGAAAAGGACTAGTGATGACAACATCTACACATGTTGCACATGCTCATTTTGGGTGGAGTTCATTATCATTTTTTTTTTCAATTATAAAAAGTAGACAAATGCATTCATTTAGGAATAATTCATATTCTACATATAAATCTTGTCAAAAACTTATTCTAAGCACTTATGTTCAAGGAACCATATCTAAGGATAAAAACCATTGGGTTTACTAGATATTAGTGGATGGAAACCCTTTAGTTTCAATGATCATAAGATGAAAACCATTTGGCCAAGTGCAGGAAAATCTCATTCAGAGGTTATGAATGAACTTTCATGGTTGCAGATATTAGTTATTTCAAGTTTCTATAAATTTGCATTTTATCTTTGGATTGAACATAATAGTTTTAATTTGTGTTGCTACAAATGTAATTATTATTTTATTATTGTTACAACATATTTTCTTATATTTTATAGCTTATTATAAATCAAAAGAAAAAAAAGATTTTATCTTCATTTGTTGACTTTGTTCATAAATTTGGGTCACTAATATTAATGAAAAAGTTGTGAAGAAACTTAGGCTTTAAAAGTCCTTGTCAAAATAATTAAATCTAAAACTTAATTTTCAAAAAATTATTGTTGAAGGCATTATAGTGGTATCGTAGTTGTGATAATGTCATCTTTTAAATCATGGGGTTATTAGATATTATTGCCAATTTCAATATAGAGATTTGAACTAGTTTCAATATATATTGAACTTTAACTACAAGGATTTAAAGAGAAATTTATTTTTTACATTTCAAGGAATTGATGAGAACATAAATAGGCACTAAATGGTTTGAAAAGTTAAAAAAATATCAAAATATTTGAAAGTGGATTTTTCATTCCAAAAATATGTAGAATTTTATTTCCAAAATTCCCAAAGAGGATAAAAATAAGAGGTAAATGAGCATAGAAAAGGGAACTAGAAATAAAGTACAAATAACTAAGACTAGTGTTAGATTTAGAGAAATCTCAAAAGGTCAAGGATGACACAATGATGGACTAGTATGAAAAAGAGAATCATGAGATGCAAGAAATAAAATTCATCACTTTTAGCCAAGAACGGATCTAGATGAAGAAAGAAGAATAGATAAAACCAAATCCCTAGGAAGCCATCAAAAGATCCACAACACTAGAGCAATAAATGCCTTGGAAAAATTCTACTATAGGGCACCTCCTTCTAGTCATGAGTTGAAGAGATGACAATAAAATGAACTTAGAAGACAAATAAATTACTATTCTTATAAAGAAACTTAAGAATTAATCCACAAATACCAAGATAAAGATGAAATGATGTTAAAAGAAGAGTTAGAGAAATTTGATAAAGATATAGAAAAACAAATGATGGAACCTAAAATTGTGATGAGTGGACATGAGCACAAGATGCTTGAAGAAGGAAAAGAGGACGAAATTTCAAAAAAGAAGATCATGAAACCAAAAAGGGTGACGAGTATGCCAAATCTTCAAGAAAGAATCTAGGGAAAATTTGTGAAGCTTGAACCAAAGAAAAATGACAATCAAAACTACAAGAAAGTGAGGAAAATAAACCATGGAGCAAGCCAAAAACCAAATGAAAGGAGTGGACCTTTTTTTGGAAATTTATACATTAGAAATTTTCAAATTTAGATGTGAAAAAATACCAATCTTGTTGTAGTTAAGGATGGACAAATATCATTGGTTGAAATCTTGACTGAAAAGGATGTGCCAATTCAACAAACATCCAGTTATCTTCCAAAGTTTGAGTTAGCCATATGGGGGTTATATTTAGGGCTTGAAAGTAAGAAGAATGACCTAGATGGTGTCACTAACTTTAAAATTTTGGTTCACAAGAAGAGTGGTGCTATGGTAAATATTTTAAAAAAAATAAATCAACAAAGGGTAGTTATGGTAAATATTTATTACACTAATCTCATACCTTATCATTTCGAAACTATTTTTATCATGAGAAGAACTCTAACAATGATATAACTAGCAATTTCATGTAGTGACACACAACAATGAGCCGATAGGCGGAGAGGAACATGAAAGGCAAGTGATGTGCAAACATTGAGGGTGGTAGAAGATTAGAATGTCAATGCCACAAGTGGGTGCAACAACTATCAAAGGCATGTGTAGAGTTCGGTATATCTTGTAGCAGATGTAGACAACATAGTTACATAGTGGTACATTGTATGCAGTGGTGGACAATGTGTCTCCCCTATGGGCGGATATGTGTGTATGATATAGTAGATACAAACACGATTGACACATAGTGGTGCATACTTGTTGTATAGAACATTCCACAATAGGGAATGCAATGAACAATACACCTTACAGAAGATTGAAACAATATAGCACTTTGAACAACATATTTTTTGAAAATGAAAGAATATAGTGTAAGGAAAAGAGCAACAATGAGGAATTCCTTACAGAGAGAAAGATAAAATGTATAACACTAACTATTTTATTGCATTGTAGGCATACCTAGAGAGAAGAAGCCATAAATCAAAGAATATTTGTTTTAGTAACAATATTCACAAAAAAGCAAGATCCATAGTAACAAACATATGGTAAAATATAGACTGTTATAGAGCACCAAATCGAGAATGAAATAGTATATTAACATAAATTGTATAACATTAACTATTTTACTGCATTCCAACCATAGACACAAAACAGAAGCCATAAATCAAGTAGTATCAGTTTGAACAACAAAAATATAGTCTTTTTTGAACAAAACCTTATCAAATATTCTATGGAAATTCTTTCTGATAAACCTATGGTCAGTAAAGAGTCGGCCCCTAGTGCCCCTGTGTCTGGAAGATTTGGGAATGCCCCTAATGATTCCCCTAATCAGGATGAAATTAATTCTGCCCTGAATAAGCTCAAGCCTGAGGACATTGTGAGTGTGGCGGAAAAAGTACGGATGGCCTTTTCACTATTCTCAAGTGGACCCAGAAGGAAGTCTTTGATTTGAAAGGCCGTAATAGAGATCTCAATAACAGAGTCATGGATTTGGAGCAGAAGATTAGCTGGAGTCGTAATGAGAATGAGGGATAGGAAACCCCCTTACCAAGGAAAAGACAGCATTCGTAGGAGGAAAGATTGACCAAGCTCGAGTGCAATATGTCCAAAGATTGGCCAAAATATTAGGGCCACTGTGGCGAATAATCACAAAATTGCTAGGCATAACACCATTATCATTAATGCTATGGTGGAAAAGCTCGAAAAAAATCAAAAGGGCTCGCTGGTCGTGGATTTGGATGCGGACAGAGGTTGCAGCAGATCAGTTGTTGAAGGGATTTCGACTCGCACCTGGGCTAATATGAAGAGGAATACCCCGATTTCTTCACATACGGTTCAAATCCTCAAGCAGGGGTTACAAGATATGAAGGATGTTGAAAAGGAGGCCGAGGAGTTGATGAACACCTTGGAGTAGTGCGGTGGTGTTTGTTTCTGGTTTTTTGGCGGTCCTTTTTTTGGACCCTGCTGTCTCTTTTTGCTGTCGTTTCCTTTTTGGGACAGCTGTCTGTTTGTTTGGACTTGTCTTGCTCTATCTTTTGTTGTTTTAACTTTGTGGTTTCAGGTCCCTGTAAAACCTATTTTTTCCTTTTCAAAAACAAAACCTTATCAAATATTGAAACAATCTAGGCTTTTCAACAACACCCTATCAGAAATTAAAATAATATAGTGTCTTCAACAGCACCCTATCAAAAATAAAACAATATAGCCTAAGATAGAGAACAATAATCAACAATTTTTTTGGTCTTTTCTCAACAGTACCCTATTGAAAATTGAAAGAATATATCCTTTTGAACAGAAGCTTATCGAAAATGAGACAATATAGCCCGAGCTAGACAATAACAATCGACAAAAACTGTATAACGTCAACAATTTTATTCCGTTGCAAACATAGCCAAAAAATGCAAGCCATAAAGAGAAACCCACAAAAAATTGACGGTAACAAACCCATACAAAAATATACTTTTTTCTCAACACAACCTTATCGAAAATTGAAACAATATAGCATTTTCAACAACATCTTCTCAAAAATGAAACAATATAGCTTAAGCAAGAGAACAATAATCAACAATTCCCAATGGAATCTAACACAAAGTGTATATAACATTAACTATTTTATTCTATTGCAACCATAACCTGAAACATATGAATTTTGTCAGAAACATAGAGATCTACACATAAGAAATATAAAATGAAACACAACAAAATGAGGCCTACTCTCCACCCTACCATATTGGGTCATGGAGCCTCATGGACTCCCACCAAACCCCTGAGCAAGAATATACATCGTCCACCACTTTAATCAAGGGTGAAATGAATATTACTTATTACAATTAACATAGAGTATATTAGGATCTAATTGTCTATTTGATCATTGTTACTAATTTTGCAATCACTATCATTATTCTTGAAGGTCGTTTATAACACATTAGTTCATCAAATTCACCATTATGGCTGGAGTCTGCTCTACAAGAATAACAAAAAAATGTGAAGTTTAGTGTGGTAATCATCTGTATTTGATAGAGAATATGTAAATCAGGAGATATAAAGAGTTCTATAATTTATAATACATAATATGGAATGCACCTGTAATGCAAGGGATGAAATAAATAAAATATAGCCATACTTGTGCACATGGTAGATTGCAATATGAAGACAAGAAAAGAAGTTTTGATCTTCACCCTACCATATTGGGTCATGGAGCACCATGCACTCTCACCAAACCCCCGAGCAAAAAAATAAATTGTCCACCACTATGATCAATGGTAGAAGCAATGTTTTGGCCCCTGATGACTTTAAACAAGATCATTGAAATCTGCATTATGGCTGGAGTATGCTCCAGAATAATAACAATAAAGTGTGAATTTTAGTGCAGTGATCATCTCTAATTCATAGACAATATGTAAACCAGGAGATATCAAAGTTCTATATTTTATAATACACAATTTGCTATGTACTTGTAATGGGTGGAATGAAGTAAATAAAATTTAGGAATACCTAGTGCACATGGCGAATGCAGTATCAACATAAGAAAACAAGGCCTAATCTCCACCCTACCATATTGGCTCATGGAGCATCGTACGTTCTCACCAAACCCCCAAGCAAAAAAATAAATTGTCCACCACTGTGATCAATGGTGAAAGCAATGTTTAGGGGCTGCTACTGACTTAATACAAGATCTAATGGCATCAAAAGGTCCACGAATGAGGATTGTTTGGGTTGAGTATGGTTGCAAACATGAAAGGATAATGTGAAGTTTAGTGTAATAAACACGTACCATTGGTAGACAATAAATCAATGAGAAAACATAAAGACTTATAGAATTCATAAAAAATAATATGCAATGTAGCTATAGTAGAACGAAGTAAGTAAATAAAATCTAGGCATACCTTGTGTATAGAATGGATTCGAGTATGGTCACAAAAAAAGAGGCATGCTCTCCACCCTACCATATTGGGTCATGGAGCCTCATGGGCTCTCACCAAACCCCCGAGCAGAAAGATTAATTGTCCACCACTTTGATCAATGGTGAAGGGAATGCTTTGGCACCTGAGAAAAATTTTTGTGTGGAAATCAATGCTATACATTTTTAATAAATTGACATGGAGTTGTGAAATAAGAAATGCAAGAAAAGATATATAGGATTATGTTGTATACAGATGGAATGTAGGTGAAGGCCATACACCATGCAAATGTGCAATCGTAAAGATATTTAACATTTAGGATATTTGTACACCAAAGATGTGCATCCATACTTCAGTGCATACATTTGCAATCTAAAATGGTTTCAATGAAATCTAGTTAGAAACAAGGGAAATTTAAAGTTTAGTGCAGCGAACATGTGTCATTAGTACACAATATCTAAATGAAAAAATGTAAACAGTTGTATAGTTAATAACAAATAATATCTAATGTATCTGCAATAGAAGAGATCATATGAACAAGATGTAAGCATACCTTTTGCAAGGAGAAGGAGACAATATGTGGACAATTGCATATAATTGTCTTCTAGCACCTGGCAATTTTGTTGAGCTGAAATCAGTGGTATCTTTTTTTAGAAATATATACAGTTGTAGCATTTGTGACAAATAATTTTGGATGCAGTTGCAAAGGAAGAGATGGAAAGAACGAGATATAGCCTTACCTTGTATACAAATGGAATATAGTTGCAATTCAAACACCATGGAAAACTTGTGAGCATGAAGCTATTAAGAATTGTGAAGATCTGTAGTAACAATTGGAAATGTTTGCAATCTAAATTTGTTACACTCTAAAATAGTTAGAAAGAAATGATTCAAAGGTGATAGCTCTGGAAGTGGCATTATTAGGTAAAGGTGAGGAAGGTATTGAGAGAAAAATTAAATATATATAGATAATATTCTAGGAAAGTGGGGAACAAGAAAAAATTGATGTTTGTTGTTGGAGGCAAGGGGAAACACAAGGCAACATTTGAATAGCAACTTCTCTTAGCAATCATTGTAGAAGTAAAACCTTGGGGATGTTGGGAAAACTGATTGCAACTGCACTATGGAGCAAAAAAGAAAGAAGGAATATTAGGAATTGAGGGTATTGTGAAAGCATTGAAATGAAAAGGAAAAATAGTAGTATAGTTACCATCAAGAACAAAAAGATTTCATCATGATGGGGATGCCGAAAATTGTTGGAGGCGATCCTCTTCTTTGATTCGAAGTGCATTGTATTTGTTGGTGTTAGATGGGGTTAGAAATCAATAGAATAGATAAAGTGACAGCCAACACTTCTAAACTATTAAACCACATCCAAACAAGAGAAAACAAATAATGAAGAGAATCAAAAATGCAAAACATAAAAGAAAGCACTCCCCATTATGGTTGATTATTTCTCTTGCTCTCCTTCTTCTTGTTATGCAACTTTTCCCTCAGATTTGTTGAAACACTTGTGCAAAACCTACAAATGGTAGCAAGAAAGTTGGAGAAAAATAGTTGTTAAGCTGAAAATGGAGAAGGAAGGTTGTTTTTATAGACAACCATTCGAATGGATTGTTGAGATTAATTTTCTAGAAAGATTCCAAGATCAACGGATGAAAATGCATGAGAGAGATGTTATGAAATGGATGGTTGAGATTAAGTCTCATAAAAGATGCCAAGATCAACGGTCTAGAATTGATGCACCAAGAATATGCCATGCATGGAAAAGCTATGACGCTGACAGCTATGATAGACATGCAAGACATGCAGTCTATGACAGAAATGAATGTTATGACAGGGGATTATGACAGAGCATCTTTGACTAGGTGGAGGTGCATAAATAATTTATTTTAAATTATTTATTCAAAATGGAGGAAAATGACAAGTGGAAAATAAATAATTTATCCAAATTATTTATTTAGAGAAAATGAAAAGAGGAGAATTTAATTAAATTTATCAATTTAATTAAATGGAGAGATGGAAATTAGACATGGATAATTAATTTGAATTATTTATCCAAAAGAGTGGAATGAAACACAATTAAATAATTTTGACAATTATTTAATTATAGAAGAATAAAAAGTCAAATAATGATTATTATTATTATTTGACTATAGATAAAAGATAAATAATTAAATAAAAAATGATTTATTTAATTATTGAAGAAAGGGATATATTAGCGACGCAATTAAATAATTTTAATTGATCAAGATAGAATAAAGATGAGAAGTTGAATTAATTAAATAATTAAAAACTATTTAATTAATAGAGGAATGTGGTCACACTTAATTGAATAATCAAAGTTATTCAATTATCGAAGAACAACGACCAAGAAAAATGGCACTCGCGGACTTAGGATATTTTTTAGTATCTACATTTTGCCCCTCTTTGAGACAATGTAGCTTGTCGCATTGTTTCAAAGAAAAATATTGATCAACTGATACATGCCCCAAAGATATCTTAGTAAGGATTATGATAAGAATGATATGCCCCCTCGAGAGATTGATCGAATAGATTGTAAGAAGATTAATCTCTTGATAGATGTCTAGAAAGTGATTAGATACCTGATATTGTGCAAGTGATAAAGCGGTGATGTACACTTTGATGAAAATGAAAAGTTGATGGGTGTAACTGAACAATTGATGGAAATGATCAGCATAGCCAAGCTGATGAGTTGATGAAGTTGATTGAGCTAATTAAGTTGATCGAGAATTATACTTACGCAAGACAAGGTGCTGCAATGATGGATTGACTGATTGATTAAGGGGACATGAAATTTCAAGTAGGTTGATTGATTTGAGATTTGATTCAAGAGACATATATCAATGAGTTGAGCAATTGATTGATTTCTCCGTGACAAGAAAGATGAAGAAAATGAAATGCAAGATGGAAGATAATGAAGGTGATGAAGCTTCTTGTACCATTTAAGTGTTTTTATCATCATCAGGCTTATTATGTCGCAAATTAGTATAAGCATCTAGATAACATGAAAATCTAGACGACCTGAATACTGTTTGCATTTTTATTTAGTAATGAAGTATAAGCATCTAGGTATAAGAACCTTAGATGACCTAAATACTTATTGCATGGAAGACACTATCAGACAAGGAATGCTCTTATCCGCATTAGACTCATAGGTCCTCAATGGTTTTAGACAACCATGTCCTAAGACGAGTCATCCTGTGAATAAGAAACAATCTGCAAACAACAAACAAATGAACATGCCCCATCCTTGCCTCTCTAGTCAAAGACATCCTGAAGAAGCTAAAAGACATGTCACCAAAGATAAAAATCATAAAATAAGAAAATATCAACAAACAAACAGGAGTCCTGCTTCGATGTAAAAATGATTCTCGTTATAGTTTATGTGTTTGGTTGGATTTGTAAGATGGGTTGATATATATGCTATAATGTTTGCTTGATTGTAAAACTTGCATGTTTTTGATTTTGTTGAAGTTCAAAGCCATGTGGTTATCTGAAAGTGTCACTGTTTTTTGGAATTTTGGATTTTTTTGGGATTTTTGGAATATTTGATTTTTTTGGATTTCTTCAGGACATTTTATGATTTTTTTGGATTATTTTAGGACATTTTATGATTTTTTTTTGGATTATTTCAGGACATTTTATGATTTTTTTAAATTTTTTAGGGACATTTTATGATTTTTTTTTTGGAATATTTTTTTTTTTTGATTTTTTAGGACATTTTATGATTTTTTTTTTTTGGATTTTTTGAAGTTTTAAAGATGGAGTGAAATGAAATGTGATATGATTGATTGAAGGAATAAGATCTTCCACAGTAGAGGTAATGCAACCATGGATAAATGATAGATCAAAATGAAAGATTCACTGCAAAACATGTCACACAAGCAACATATCCTTTGTCAAAAGATGATAATGGTTCATTGATTGGATGTCAGGAATGATCGATTCCATAAGGCATGATGATGATAAGTACTTAGGATCACTGATTCCTCTAAGTACGATAAGATTGATGATTGTTTATGATTGATTGACAAAAAATATGAGGATTGGATAATGTTTTATAGCTAGGCTTAAATATGATTTGCATGATAAGATTCAAGGTTGCAAAGGAACATGATGACCAACATTGGAGGTGATTTAATCATGGATAAATGATAAGGATGTAAAATATAATGGAATGGTAGCACATAAGGATATGAAAGGAAATCCAAAGCATGTGTTTGTAATTTTACCCCTAATCTCATCAAGAACAAAGGAAGGAAATGGGACAAGGATTTTGATAAGCTAGGAGATATGGAATGGAAGAATGCAAAGGTAAGGATAATGAATAGGATGATCAAGATCAATAAGATATGGACACAATGCCTAAGTATTTTGCTCCCATTCCTCATCAAGACCAAGGAAGGGAAGAAAGGATGCATTCAACTTTCAAGCAAATGCAATTAGCAGGTGTGAAGCCAAATTCCACAACCTATGCCAACATCCTCCCTGCCTGTGCCAAAATGGGAGCATTAGAGCAGGGTATGAACATCCATTAGAGCATAATAGATGGGGGATTTTTGTCAGATATTATGGTTGGAAATGCTCTGTTAGACATGTATGCAAAATGTGGAAACGTACACAAGGCACGTGAACTCTTTGATGGAATTCCTCAAAGAGATGTCATCTCATGGAATGCAATAATTGCAAGATATGCACAAAATGGATTTTGCAAGGATGCTCTCAAAATATTTGCTTGTATAGAGTTTTGTAAATCTGATTACTTAAAACTGAGATAGAAGATAGGTAAACCCACATTCCAACATGCTCACCTATTGAAAATGGCTGCCAACATCAAAAAGATACCACTCTAGTCTTATTTGAATGCATCAAGTTTTCAAATTCATAGTGGCAAGTCAATTTATAACCCCACACACATATAGCACTTACAATTTGTAATTCCTAAATTAGATTCCTTCTGGCTAGCAAAGGTGGTTCAGACAAGATACATACCTATAATGAGCAACTCTTTCTTGTGCATGGTACATTTGTTTCTAGTGACTATGTATCTTAGTCTTAGCTTTCATAAGATATTGTTTCAAATACATTAATATCAATTTCCACAACAAATTCATCTACCCCACACAAGGGCCCTTGTCTTTCAATCTATTTATAAATTTTGGCAATTCATAGCTCAATGATTTTGGTTATAATTTTCGGATGATGTTACGTGTACCATTTCCTTTACATATATATGGTCATAGGGAATAATTCATGCCAATCTTCATAGCTCATATTAGTGGTCTTGATCCTTTTGGTGGTTCAAGAGGAATTAAGTGTTTGAAATTCAGGGGCTAAGAAAGAATATGTTTGGTAAAATTACTCAAAGCTATACTTTAGGATGATTTGTTTTTCTCTATCAGCAAACTTGGAAAGAATGATCTAACAATAATCACATTAATTGGAATTTCAATATTTTAATGGAGGTATATAACTATTTTACCCCTTGATTTTTTGTCACTTGGGAATGTAGGGTGTGGAGATGTATATCAGCCACACATGGGAAGGCTGCCTAAGTCTCAAGGATGTGAAGTGAAATTAGAGTCCTCGATTGAGAGGACCCAAGCACAAATATATTCAATAACATAATAATTTGAAAAATATTTAAATTGTTTTTTAAAATTAATAATTAATCACTAAAAAATACAAGAGTAAGAAAGGACGAAAATGGATTAATTTCTACATTTCTCATTACCAAATCAATACCTGAAATACAATTAATGTAGAGTGATCATTAAGATTGAAATAGAAAATGCTTTTGCTCTACTGCTATCAGTTTTTTCTTCTATCACTTCTTTGTTGGTACTCTAAAGAAAAATATTCTGATTGTTTTGATTCCATTTTAGAAATTGATCTCTTCTTCAATATTGAAAGGCACTAACAGGATAACAAGAGGCCTTTAGGAATTAGACTGTTTATATATATTTGATTTGTTTATTCTTATGGATAAGGGGCATGGTGGTGAGGGTGAGGTCAGGAGTCCCTATTTTAGGGAAGTAGGGGACAGGATAATGTGTCTCGAGCCTTTGTGATGCATCCCCATGTAACAATTTTCTAGAAGGATAACATGATGATCTCAGTTTTGATTTAAAAAGTGATTCCTTCTTTGCTTCGCAACATTAATGCACATTAGGACTATTCTTACTAGTTGTATCTGTAATTGCTAATTTTATGTATGGTACCTAGACTCAGCTCCAATTCAACAATACAAGCTTAGTCTAAGGTTGAACAAGTCCAAATGGCTCAGGAAGCGAAAATAGGTAGGAAAGGTCCCTGAGAGACTTATTAAGCTTAAATATTAAACACAACCAGTGACATATCAGTGCATAAAATGTTATTTACCCATTTTTTTATATTGCTTTTATAGTATGTCAGCCCACAGGGAGGGAAGAGAGTTTAAACTAAAAAGACAGACTCAGCCTTCACACAGCAGACTTGTTTTTAAACCTATTTTTTCCTGATTTATATTTTGCTATTCAATAGATATTTTGACATAATTTTGTGTTTATTTTGATGTATTGAATTGAAAAAAATAATTTTAGTGATCTTACAAGTCCTTTGTCAAGTCTGGGATGAAATCAATTAGATTTGACTCTTTGTCTTGTCCAGAATCTACATACTAAGTTTTATGATAAATGGAATTTTGTCGTTCATTTCTATAGTAATGCTTGTTAACATATTTGATAATGCTTCATGGAATTAGACATAAGAAGCAACACTATTGGACACATCTTAGATAAAGAGGAAAGTTTGGAAAGCAAGTCTTACATGTCAACCATACTGACTACTATGTATAAGATTTTGGCATATAGCAGAAAACACCAGAACTATAAAAAATTAAAAACCTGCCTTTTGCATTTCTATCTTTTGATGACATTTCTAATCAATAATAAATCCTTTTTAAATATTGGAAACTTTGATCCTCATATCTAACAAGAATCACAAGATGCAACCTTTTGATAAAATCCCTTGCAAAAGATAACTGATACATCACAAAAGTAGTTGATTGTGCAGCATGTTAAATCATATACATAGGTGATATGTAAGTACCTTGCCAGGAAGTTCATGCGTGGCTCCCCATATCAATAAATAGCACACCCCTTGAGCTGTAAAGATCGACATTGTCACATGAGCCATCCAAATGTGATACTTCACTGAAAGTTCAAATGAAGTGTCGAGAAGTTGCAATAGGATAGATCCACGAGTAACTGGGAAGAAGAGGAAGGCCAAACATAGGGTTCCAACTAATCCAAGACGAGCAGAAATAACAGCACACTGTATTTCCCACCTGCAAAGATATTATGTGAGATAAAATAAAATTATGTTTATGAAGCCTCAAGAAGTTACAATTACAACAACTAAGTTGATCTTGACATCTTAAAGTATATCAGCTGCAGATAGAAATGGACATAAATGAATCCATGATATTTTCAAAATTACATTCCCTGTCAAAAAGAGATACAAATTGATGCAGAGATACAGAATGTTCTATGCTTCCAAATAGGAAGCAATTACATAAAGAAAAGAGAAAATCCCTTTTAAAAGGAGGAACCTTCAATTAGCACCTAGGCCCTAGCATCATAATTTTCTAGGACTATGCATATTCAGTGCCAAAATTCAATTTCCCTTTAGAATAAATACTGTGAATCTTCTGGATTCTACTAATAACAATACACTAATTGAAGCTTTTGAAATTTGAATTCTTAACAGTTAACATTAAGAGGTTACGACTGCTAGTGGTAACAGTTGACTTATGATATTAGCAATTGTGAAAATTTATAGTATATAGAAGAAATTGCTTATATATTAAGACAGATAAATTTTGAATATCATCACAGAAGCAGCAGTCTCAAGCTCATTATCATAACATTAAAATAAAATTCTCCTTGCCATTTGCTGCAGAACTTGCATCTGTGTCCACAGAAGGACTAGTCACCAGGGCATGTAAAGGGTTTCAGAACTTAATCTTCTAAAAATGTTTTGCTACTGTGCTTTGCAAACGCATGAATGACCATGATCCTTAGCTTCAATATGAGAGATGACTAGGAGCTGCATTTTCCATAGAAAATGAATTTTGACTGACTTAAATTTTAAGCATATAGAATTTAATGTAATTTATTCTTGTATATTAGAAATGACATATTGGATAGTTTTGTAATGGCCTTGTTATTGTCAAGCTCTTCATTCTAAAGGGATATCATTAAAATATCAAATTAGCATGTTCTTCAGCTTTCGTTTCTAATTCATGATAGATGCAGTACTGGGATAAGCACAAATTGTGGAATGGAAAGAATCCATATGTTATTATGTTGAGAAAACAGTATATCGCTAATAAGATATCAATTGCTAAAAAAATCAATAGAATATAGCAATAAAGCAGTAAAGATTCATACCTGATCTTTTGCTAGGCAATACTTACAAAAGTAATCTATTCTTGGGGAACTAGTGCACGTTTTCAGTCCATTAAAAAACAGATAAGACAGCACAAGTGAAAATGACACAACCCATCCATATGGATTCAGTAGATTAAGATTGTCTGTATATTTTTGAGGCACAATAGCTGAGCTTCGATCGAACATCCAGATTGAAAAATTATATGGTAGCTAAGGAGTGCTCACACAGGATGGTGAAATGCTGGGGTTCAAAAAGTGTTAGATTCCTCATCTATGCACAAAAGAAATGTAATCGAATAAAAGTGGATTGTTTTATTTTCCAGTTGTGATGGTACATCTTACACGGAATTTGTAGCATAACTAGTTCATACCTGTGATATTCCTATTTTTACAAAAGATGCCTAGTATGCTCATACTTCATATACTTGTTATGCTCATATATTGACATCGAACTGTGTAAGATAGTGTTCATGGTGCACTTGTTAATTACTCCTTACTACTTTTATGCTTTAAAATTGACTCTTATGTGCTGGTCCAAACTTAAAATATTGACATGTTAATATTAAAATGTTGTTTAACATGACAAAAAAAAGTCAAGATCTTGGAAATAACTTCATGAAAACAGTATCAGTATGCATATTTTTCATTTGATTCTTGGCTTTCAAACCATTATAATCACCATGCACCAGAATCATATAATTTTATCTTTGTTTCTTGAATTTAGATGGTGATGAAATTTATCTACAGTTTCATTATCGTAAGGGGCAAGTCTTACCATGAGATTTCATTGCAAGAGAGAATTTGATTGGTAGAGTAATAATTCATGCTAAGTAATTCCCTTAGGGGGGGAATCAAATGACAAGTATACTAAATAAAAAATGTAAAAAGTAATGCTGTTCAAAAACACAGGGCATTTGGTAAGGGTTTGGAAGATGATTCTAGTTGAACATCAAGAACCACAGAAAATCACTTTTGTATTGTTACAACATATGCATTGAAATAATCAAGGAAAAAAAATTAAACAAATTTTGACCAACACTCTTTATTGTATACATAAGTCCAATTTACCATATTTGTCTATGTATAACTATCCTTTGGCAATGTCTTTTGGGTATACTTGGCTCCAACAATCTATGCATCTGTTGCCATTATATCATTTAACAAGGCAATAGAAATAGATGATACAGATAATTAGGAACATAGTTTTGTATAGTATATTTATATAATGGATGCTTAGTAGAATGATCCTTGCATATGCTCTGTTTCAACTCTTTTTAACTGCTGAAACAAAGCATATACAACTTCCAAAGTAATGTGAAGCTGATAAAATGAAAATAATCTAGGGCACAGGTGTGAAACAAGATTGTTCTCTATTTGAGTGATGTCCATAGTTGTGAAACAAAAAACAAAGAGAGAGAGAGAGAGAGAGAAATGTTAGGGCATTCCACAAATAAGCATCACAAGTGAAGAAGGTTACCTCAAATGGTTGAGCACGACGGAAGGAATGGAGTCGAGCTTCCATAACTGAGGATCTGCCCACAATGCGAGTGACAAATTTGCATGACCAAAGACTCAAAAACCCTACATCCTATCCTAAGACCAAAATTTGCATACATAGCAAGGTACTATTGCACCAAAATACACTCTCATCTCTACAAGTATCCTCTTGAATATTTCTAAATCTCTAAGTTCCTTATTGGCTTTAATTTCTATTGCAGCAACAGAAGTTGTAACCCAAGTAGATCTTGTTTTCTATAATTACAATGTCAATCGACAGGTCAATAGTTTTGTTCAAGTTGCTAGAGAATAGGCTAAAACTTATCTCACAAATAAAATCATTGGTATTATGAGTGAAGACTTTGCATATGAAAGAACTGAGTAGAATTATAATTAACACTATCGGCTTAACATTACTACATTGGGGGAACTCCCCTCATAGCTCCACTGATAGACTAATAAGGTGGGGGTAGTCAGTTCCATTTTTTGTAATGTGGTAAGAGTCATACAAGTAACGCTATGTCAAATTGGGGAACTCTTCTTGGAGGTTCTAAATGATTTGCCTCTTTTTTATAAGACTGTGTTGAAAGTGCCACCTGGATCACAGTTGTTTGGTGGGATTCCAAACCCAGACAATGAGATGTAGTTGTGGAAATCTCATAGAGAAGCTACAAGCTACCATGATGATTTTTTAGAGTGAATTTATATCAGAGTCTTTCTTAGCATGGCTTAAGACATGTGCAGATGATATTCTCTCTGCAAATAGGCTTGGGGGAAAGTATTTGCTTGATCTTGTGAAAAGTGGCAATGAAATTGCAGAGAATGAGACATTGATCAGAGAAACATTGGATAGTCTAGATGCATTTGAAGGGAGCTTGGAGTGGCTAAAAATGGTTTTTGGTTCAAATGTTGAGTTTCCATGGCAATGCGTATGTGAGATTGTTTTGAAGCACTCAAAGAGTCTGTGGGATGAACTTTTTGAAAGCCTATTTGTTAGTAGAATGAAACAAATAATACTTGATGGATTTACAAATCTGTGTGAGAGAGTTAAGGTTGGTAAATGCCTTGAAGCCATAGTTACATCTCTAGCAAGTTACAAAGATGTTGAAACCCATTTGCACAAATTTACTACTAGCGAGGGTTGGCTTGTCAAGAGAGGGGACCTAAAAAGTGTCAATTTACTTGGGTTGAGTTTTAGATTTATGATGACAAATGATAAAGGCTGGTTTGGTCACCTTAACACTTATTTCGGAATTGAGGTTAGTCAAATAAAAGATACCATAGATGAGGGGTCCAAGAATATTCTAGAAGACCTCCTAAGTTTTCTTCATGCACATAAATCTCCTTCAAAGATAAATGATTTAGCACCTTATTTGCAAGAGAAATGCTTCCATTTTATCTCAACATTGATTGTTGAGATTGAAGAACATCTTGCACATCTTTCAGAAGCTCTCTATCAAGAAAAGAAAAAAGAGGAGATGCCAAAAAAAATGAACAAGGAGACACTAGAACCGACAGTTATAGTGGAAAGGGAACTTTTCTTAGGAAGGATTTTAGTTGCTCTCAATTTTCCTTCAACTTCCCTTCCAGTAGTTCTTGGCTTGTCTCAGCTCTAGTTTGTCGAGAACAAAGCTTCAGTTTTAGGGAAAGGATCTTTGACTTTCAGATATTCTAGTACTGATTTTGATTACCCTCTTCTAGACAGTTTTGGAAGACAAATACTAATGAGAGGGTTCGGTTTGAAGCTTGAATCACAAGATAAAAATAATAGCACCAAATTGAATAAACTGAGAAGAACTATGCACAATCTTTGTATCATAGCTAAGAGGTATCACAGGAATTGATCATAATCCTAAATATGAACATATATACACAAACCAAATGGGGAAATCTACATTTTGTTCAATTGAAGTTAATTAGTTTTCTATTTTGAGGGTGGATTGCTTGTAGGCCTAAACTTGGCCATAATTCAGTCAGCTAGTTGATAACTATAATAGAAACTGTCCATGAAAGCTAAATAGGGGCATGCACATGCACATCTGCACACAAACAAATGGGAAAATATACATTGTTCACTTAGTTCAATTATATTTGAAAAGATAACTCTTGCCCATCGATATGTTGAGAATTTCATATGTTTCAATGATTTAACCAAGCAAAATGCACAAGGGTTAACTTTTTTGCCTATAAAGTGCTTATTGAACACCTAACAGATTAAGATTTAAGCAACAAATTCCTTCAACAATCAATTATATAATCTATGAAGCAACCTAAGTTGAACATAAGTTTTGAATGGAGGAAAAGAATAGAGACTTTCAAGGATTTTCTTGGTGCAGGAAGACTCAAATTAAACGATTTTACAATTCTAGTGTTGATAATTACATGCATAAGTTCTAAAAGAAAACAAGAAATTGTCAGGTTTATTCATGTGAAAAAAAAAACTAAACTTGAAGAGGAATAAAAGTTCCTATTTTATTCTTTCTGCTACTAGAATCCATTGGGATGACACAAATCAGCAACTGGTTTAACAGAAAATTAGAATGCTTAAAAAATTTCATTGATCTACATGAAATGATACAATATTACATGTTTACTCAAAATAATACCTCCCAATGTAACTACTTATTAGGAGGAACTTTGTTTAGGAGAATAGCATATTAGAGTCCATTCTAAAGTTGGCCTTGGTAAAGCTTTGGATGGGATGGAAGTTTAGAGATTAAGAATCCTTCCAAATCAGCTCCTTTGATTTCATGCTCCCAAAATTCCAGACCTTGCTTCTCCATGAATCCATCATTAGGCCATGTTGTGCTTGCAACATGTGGCTCATCAGGACCTATTGTTGCTGCTAGAACTTTGGCTCTTATGACACAAATGATTCTAAAACCCCCATTTACATCATAGATGGTCTCATTAGACTTTATTTAATGAAAAAAAAACTACATCTAATGCCTAAAGAACCTAACACCTAGACTTTAGAAAATTGACCTTTTGATGTGAACTTCATATTCTTGGTGCTCCTGCACTAGATAGTGAATTGGAAGATTGGTGGGGATTCTAGCACGGTCACAAATCTAGTAAAAATTACATGGTTCAATTATCCCATGTCTCCAAATTGAAGATATTGTGTATAATCATAGGGTCAACAAGATCCTTGTAGACAAGATGACAGTAGCTAGGCTGAATAATGGTTTCATCTGCAATATTTAAGAATTTCTCCACTTAAAAAGTGAACTTGGAGCTAACTTGTTGTAGCGTGTAGACATTCAAGTGACTTGAATATATTTAGATAAATGAAAATATTATTTTTAGAATATTTCTACAGAAAAATATTTGTTTTCAGGCAATGTATAGCCCAGTACGGACTAAAAAGCATGTTTAATTGGTTGTAAATAGTAGAGCCTTCAATCACCTTCCACATCCTTCTTGTTTTATGCATATTGATCAGGTATTGTGTAAGTTATTTGAATTTTTGTGAAATTAGTCAGGAACCCTCATTAGGGTAAACAATGGTTAAGAAAAATTGTTTCCTCTCTTTCCAACTAGTGAAATCCTCTAATTCTTTGTGAGATTACTTTTACATGTATGTTCCTCCATATTCTAATGATTTTTGGATCAAAACACAAAGTTAAGGTGATGAGAGTTGGAATTCTTGACTGAATTTTCTATTACAGACTGATAAAACTCAGAGTTTCAATGGAACTTAGCCTAGAGTTTGGTAAATTGAGCATGGGAATGGCTATCTAAAGGTCTATTAATCATCAACAAGTCAAAATACCTCTATTTGAACCACTACAACAATGAGTTTGTGTGTGGATATTATATAACCAATAAGCCCTATCTTGGTTGCAGACCTAATTAGCCATGTTTTGAGGCGTAGATAGTCTGTTCGTACACCTTTTCTCCAAAATAACCTAAGGAAAATTTTTGATATGTTTTGGTACATGAAAAGGGGGATCCTAATTGTTGATTACAGTCAGTATTAGAGGTCTCCATGGGAAGTTATCTCTGACAGTGTTGTGATGCATGGATACAAGGAGTACAATTAGTCATTAAGTTTGTCTATCAAAGTGAAAGGCTCTGTGTCTTAGGGTGTGGAAAGAGTTTAATCATGTTAAATTAAGTCTAGTAATGGTTTCTCAGGTGTTGAAATAGATAATGGTGTCATGAAAAGAAAATTTGAGGGTTGAGGTTTGTAAGTACCATGGTGGCAGAATGAGGACAGTCATAACAAGGTGATGTACTATAAAAGGGCAGATGTTGTAATTGATTATTTTTTATTAAGTTAAAGTTGACTAAGGTGTCTTGAATTCTTTCTAGTGTTTTGGGACTCATACTTGCACATTTTTGTGTTGGGTTGAGTAATTGGAAAGGGAAAGAAGAACTTGAGATGAGTAATCAAACTAAACATGGATTGAGTTTGTTAAAATAGAATTGAGAAGTTGATATTTTGTGTAGCCACAACTAGAGTGTTGGAGGCTGGCAATTGGTAAACTTAAAATAATTCCTTTTGAACCTCACTAGTTATAAATCTAAATTCCCATGTTTACTTCTCATTTATTTTCTATTCTAACAACTGATAGAAGGAAGTAAAAGCCTCCAATCAACCATAATATAGAAAGAAGAAATTCTACCTTGATTGTTGACCTTCAAGAAAATTTGCAGAAGGATTCAAGGTACCAACTTGGGAGCATAACACTATGATTTTGGAGTTTTTATCCAGTTTTGATCTCACTTCTGTCAAGTACAAAAAATTTCCTTAATATACAGTATTCAAATTTTGAATAGACTTTCTTTTATGATAGATTCTTAATAGAATTGTTAATTGACATGCCAATAATTCCAATGTTAGAAAAAATTTACATTCAAGAAACTTTGGATTTTCTTCAGTTCCTTGAAAGATCCCAAAGAATGCAAATGCAACACATCTAGCAACATCCCATGCCTTACACTCTTTTATTAATCTATAAATTTTCACATTTATAGCTCCTTTTGGATGATACTGAAAAAAAGGGCTTCATCATAAATGTGGGGAACAAGTGCGCGTTAATAAGAATTTACCACCAACTTCTACAACCAACATTAAGGAAGTAACTGGAATCAAGAATACAAAAATACAAGTACAACCAATTGTCAATTAACTATATATGCAAGTGCAGCTAGAAGATATACATTGGCATACAACAATAAACATATAGAATTCTTAGGTCCATTTCTTCACTCAAGATTTTCTTGAATTTTTAAAGCTTTAAGATAAAACCTTGTGGTAGTTTTTTACATCAACATTTTGGATCACACTACG
The DNA here is from genome assembly GCA_007258455.2 of Sequoia sempervirens. Lineage (NCBI taxonomy): Eukaryota > Viridiplantae > Streptophyta > Pinopsida > Cupressales > Cupressaceae > Sequoia > Sequoia sempervirens. Next base: position 28,782 of record VDFB02010437.1, read on the forward strand.
TGATCCTCTCATCACACAATGTGATCAGAAACCACGATCTAAAAAACTACCATGCAGTTGTATCCAAAAGCTTTAAAATGAAAAACCTAATGCTTCTAAACAAGCTTTTCTTTTCACCTTACAATAATAATTCCTTTAAAATATTCCATTATACTTTTGTTTATTGTGAGATAATGTGATGATTCCTTCAAGTGTAGGTAGAACATAAACAATTAATGAGAACTTTCCTATTAAGATTAAAAACTACAAGAAATCCTCAAAATCCCAAGAAGCATGAATGGTATTTAAAGTACCTACTTCTTTGAATTCTGCCTCTCGATGCACATCTAGAACAACATATCCATTTTCTTTCTAAAGTCTGAAAGCTTCATTGACTTCCACAAATTGCGCCTGCACATTCTCTCAAACATCATTGACACAAGGAATAATTTGGACTTTGGTTCCTTAGAATGCAAGCAAATACTCTATTATATAAGTGGTCTATAATATTTCTTTCTTTGTACTTGTAATTAGGATTTTAAAAATTAAAATCCTCAAAAGCGTTGATGAAATAAAAGAAACTAACCCTCACAACATATGCCATAATCCTATCACAGGATCTTTCTATCAAACAAACAACATTCCAATCACTATTCTATCCTTATCCTAAAGATGGATCATTGAGTACAGTTAAATCCAAAAGCTAAAAATTCATTCTTCTTTAGACAACATTCATATCACTTTGTAAATTCCAAATATAAAATGTCAAGAACAACAATATACCTTCCTAGTCGAGACCCTGATTTGGGAAAACTTTTGTGCTAAGAATGATTCAATCCCCAAAGAACATATAATCAAGTGTAATTTGTACTAAATATTCTTCAACATTTTCCATTGGTTGTAGAAAAATAAAATTTCCATGCATTCTCAAGGGAGTCTAAAGAGGCCAAAACAGTTGTATTTGCATTGTCTCTCCACCTAAGATAAGTGGATTTCTCTGCATTTAAAGCATATAATGAAGCTAAATTTAATGTAATTGTAATTTATGAGAAGTGCAATTCATTCAAATTGTAAATATTTTGAGAAGAAGGTAAGTAGTTCCTAGTTGCATATGCAAATACTTATCTACTTTGCAAGAAGAGTCCCAATGTAATTAGTAGAATATATATACAGCCTAATTTATAAAAAATAAAATCAATTAAATTCTAGTTTATAGAAGAGTGTTTGGTCTATACAAGAAGATGATCTAATTTGTTTCCCAATAGCAAGATTTGATGCAGGATAAAAGGATGAGCTAACTCCTACAATATGGTTATCTTCAGAATTGCATTTAAGGTATCTAGATGAGGATGTTTAGGACCTTCAAGGGTGAAGCCACAATAGTGGTTTACAATTTGATGGAGGAAGAAAAATTGAGAAAAAATGACCCCATGGCAATTTTTTTATTTTGGGGGTTCGTACGAACTTGAAGGTTTGCACGAACCAAAAATAGGTTCGCTCGAACTAGGGTTCAAGCGAACCATTCAATGCTTTTTCCACCCAAAAAGCAATCAAAATACATGTAATCAAGGTGGTTCACTCGAACTAGGGTTCGAGCGAACCCCCCTAAACCCTGATTCTCCCCCTCAGACACAAACAAAACCTAATTTTTTATGCTTTGAAGGTTGGTTTGAGGATGAAAATAGAGGATTCTTCATAAACCCAACTAGAATTAGGTAGTCCTTGGAATGAGCTATCCAATTAATATAATTTTAATATTTTTT
>VDFB02010438.1:0-26068 GCA_007258455.2 Sequoia sempervirens
AATGATAAAATGGAATGGAATGATAAAATGAAATTAAATTAAATGATCGGATATGCAATGTAATGTAATAAAATGATATGATATGAAATGGTAAAATGAAATGAAATGATATGTGATGATGAAATGAAATGAGATAAAATAAAATGAGAATGATCAATGATATGCAATGAAATGATATGAAATGAAATGATAATGCAACATGAAGAATAAAGAAATGAGAAAGGATCCAAATGATGAATGTTCAAACTATCAGATATGCGTGATAATGATGAAATGATAATGGTATGAGGATGAAACAAATGTCCAAAGGTCCTCCACATATAGTCCAAAAAGACGTGACAACCGTTGATTTATCTGTTTAGCTTTGTTTAACACTCTAGTGCGAATCCAGTGTGCAAATATATACATTAATCTAAATGAAATGCAACTAAATAAAACCAACTGCTTGTTGAGCCTTCGTGTAGCTTTCTTGAATCATCATAGAGCCTTATAAAATGTTGGAAGTATGTACAAGCATCAGAGGGGAGATTAGTGCCAATGATGACCTGAGTACAACTTTCATGATTTTTGATATAGCAAGTGAACACAAGCATCGAGGTATAATTGAACCAAGATGACCTGAGCATTTCTTGCATAAACAGGCAAAGACTAACCACCTTCTGATGCAAATGTGGAACTGCCACCAATGATATGCTTTGGAAATCATGTTTCATGACATATTTGCATCAAATCGATAGTTAACCTCAAGACAACAGACAAAGAAAAATCATCCTCCTTCCTTGCCACTCTAGTTTAGTACATCATTGAGTGTGCTCTAGAGAGATGATATCGAAAAATCAAACAACCATTGTTCAAAATGTAAAATTGATATTCCAATCATTATTCATATTTGAGATCATCCAGACATGAGTCATGATATGGTACTTTTCTGAAAAATCGTTGTGATGTGGATCAATGGTTGGACAGTTGTTCATATGTTTTGATTGTTTCTTCACATGACTAAGTTGTATATCTTTGTCGAGTTGTTTTGGTAGAACCTGAAAGTTGTTTGCCGCAGAGTATGTCAATGTTTTTCCCTAGTATTTGACACAGCCTATTGAAGTGGATATGTACAATAATCAAGCCATGGTAAGACGCTATCACTTTTAGGAAAATGATGGCCACATGATGTTGGTACGACCCTAAGATGATGGAAAGATGCATGAAATGAAAGCTAAGAAGCCAAGTGCAGAACATGAGCTAATAGATGAAGGGCTACAAATAGCGTTTGTTTGCCATATTTTCACTATTTGTGTTTATTGCATTTTTTCAATTTTTATTTATTTATTTTTTTGATGTTACTGAGATGATGCCTGTTTGCTAGGTTTTCACTAGGGTAACCATTTTTTTAGGACTTTTTCTGTTGTTTTACGCCATTTCTTGGGACTTTTGATGTTTTTGTATTTCTTCAGGACTTTTTCTGATGTTTTTGGATTTCTTTAGGACTTTTTCTGATGTTTTTGTATTTCTTTAGGACTTTTTCTGATGTTTTTTTTGTATTTCTTTAGGACTTTTTCTGATGTTTTTGGATTTCTTTAGGAATTTTTCTGATGTTTTTGGATTTCTTCAGGACTTTTATAGATGATGATAACTGCTTCAGACATAATACTTTTTCAGGTGCATGTTGTTGATGGGTTCGTCAAATAGGTCCCCTTCTGACGTTGACAACTTGTATGCTCTTGAACCATATATTGCTATGATCACATATAGACCCAGCCAATTAGGTTCAAACTTTCCTTTCTTTTATCTATCTTGTTGATTACGTGGGTTCTCTTTTAAAAGATGGTCACCAACCTGAAAGGTACACGGTTTGACTCTATGATTATAGCTATGAGACATCATTTGTTGATAGGCTTTCAAATGATCAGCTGCTCGTTGTCTCTTTTCATCAAGAAGTTCTAGTTCTTGCAGTCGAGAAAATCTGTATTCATCATTTATAATGAGGCCTTTTAGTGATACTCTAAGTGATGGGATCTCAACTTCTAGTGGAAAAATGGCTTCTGCTCCATAGACAAGATCAAATGGTGTTGCTCCCATTGGCATTTAGATACTAGTTCAGTAAGCCCACAATGCGGGATTGAGTTGAACGTGCCAATATTTCCCTGCATCATTCATAGTCTTCTTCAAAATTTTCAATATTTTTTTATTTGAGGCCTCTACTTGGCTATTCCCTTGTGGATAATAAGGTGTTGAATATTTGTGTTGATTATGGAATCTCTCACAAAGTTCATCAACATCTTGATTCTTGAATGGTCATCCATTTTCTATGATGATGGAGTTGGGAATGTCATACCGACAAATGAGATAATTGAGTATGAATTATGAGATTTGTTTTCCAATGACCTTAGTGAGAGGCACTGCCTCAATCCACTTGGTAAAATACTCTATCATTGTGATGATGAACTTGTGTCTGTTCGAGGATGAAGGATGAATCTTGCCAACTAAATTTAACCCCCATTGAGAGAATGGCTAGGTTGGTACAAACGGTTGTGGTTCTTGTGTTGGTGCATGAATGAGATTTCCATGTATCTGACATTTATAGCACTTTGTTACAAAAGTGAATGATTCCCTCTCCATTGTAGGCCAGTAGTAACCCATTCTAATCAATTTCTTGGATAAGGTTAGTCCACATGAATGAGTACCACAAATTCCAACATGAACTTTTTGTAAAGCCTTATCAGATTCGTCCCGTTCAAGAAATCGAAGTAAAGTACCATCAAGACCGCGACGATAGAGAGTGTCAGCGATAAGGGTATAGCGAGAAGATTGGCAGATAAAGTTGCACTTTTGGTTACGAGATAAGTCAAGTGGTAAGATGTCATCTTTTAGGTAGGCATAAATCTTGCCATACCAAGGTGAATCGGATCCTACTAAGTGGAAAATGATTTGGATTTCAGGTGTGTCATAGGCAGGCATAAATGATTGTTCCACCAGAAATTCGTAGCGAGCCTGAGTTTTTGGGAGTTGTAACAATGAAGCGATTGTGGCCATAGCGTCAGCTGCCTTGTTATCAAGCCTTGGAATTTGAATGAACTTGATGTCTACAAAGTATTTCTTGAAATCGTCAACCATTTTCTTATATGGCAACAATTTTTCATCTTTGGTCTGATAGTCATCATTGATTTGATTAATGACTAACTGTGAGTCACCATAGACTTGTAATTCTGTGATTCTCCATTCCAATACTATTTTGAGTCCAGTGATTAAAGCTTCATATTCGGCTATGCTATTAGTGCATGGAAACATTAGCCGATATGATTGAGGAATGGTATTTCCTTGAGGGGTGACAAAGAGTATGTCTGCCCCTGATCGATGTTGAGAAAATGAGCCATCAAAATATAATGACCAAGGTTGCTTTAATTCTGCTATGAAGACATCAATATCTGGAAATTCAATGTGAATGGGATGCTCTGCTTGTAGGGGTGCTTCAGCCAGTTGGTCAGTAATAGCTTGTCCTTTGATTGCTTTGCGATCAATATAATGAATATCGAACTTGCTTAAGATCATGACCCATTTTTCTAACCTTCCTGTCAATGTGGCCTTGCTTAACAGATATTTGAGTGGATCAATCTTCACAACCAGATTGATTGTATGAGTTAACATGTAATGTCGAAACTTTTGTGAGGCAAAGACCATAGCTAGGTAAGCCTTCTTGATGAAAGTGTAGTTGAGTTCGTGACCTGTTAATGTTCGGCTGATATAATAGATTGCATGTTCTTTTCCTGTAGAGTCTTCTTGTGCTAACAATGCCCCCAAAGATGTCTCTATGGAAGCAATGTATAAGATGAGTGGTTTGTCCGGATTTGGTGGTATTAGAACTGGTGGGTTCATTAAATACTGCTTAATTTTTTGAAAGGCCATTTCACACTTATCATCCCATTTGAAAGGTAGACATTTATCTGCTAGTTGTGCAATGAATCTTCGTATAGATTGAAGTCGTCCCTGCAGTGATCTCAACTGACTGATATTCCTTGGTGGAGGCATTTCCATGATTGCTTGTACCTTGGCAGGATCTACTTCAATTCCTTTTGTTGAAACTATGTATCCCAAGAGTTTTCTAGATGTGACTCCGAAAACACATTTCTTAGGGTTGAGGCAAACTTTGAACTTTTCCAACCTTGCAAATATTTTGGATAATATCTCGAGATGTCCTTCTCTAGTGTATGATTTTTCTAGTATGTCATCGAAATAATCTTCCATGAATGTGTGCATCATGTCATGAAAAATTGTAGTCATAGCTCTTTGGTATGTAGCCCCAGCATTCTTTAAACCAAATGGCATGATGTTCCAACAATAAGTCCCCCAGGGACATGTGAAAGTTGTTTTGTCTTGGTCTTCAGGTGCAATCTTGATTTGGTTATAACCAGAAAAACCATCCATTAGTGAATACATGGAATGGCTAGCCGTCAGGTCAACTATAGTATCAATGCTTGGAAGAGGAAAATCATCCTTAGGACATGCCTTATTAGGATCTCTGAAATCTATGCACACTCTAACACTTTTTTCAGGTTTGAATATAGGAACAATGTTGGAGATCCATTCTGCATAGTCAATTGATCTTATAAATCCCACATCGAGGAGTTTCTTGAGTTCTTCTTTAACTAGTAGTGCCACATGAGGATGCATCTTTCTAAGTTTTTGTTTCAAAGGATTTACTCTTGGTTTAATGGAAAAGTGATGCATTATAAGATCAGGATCAAGACCTGGCATGTCTACATAAGACCAGGAAAAGTTAACTTGATTTGCTCTAAGAAATTCCATGAACTCGAGCACTTCTTTATCTGTCATTGATGTTGCTAATTGTAGAATCCTCAGTTTCTCTGTAGTTTCAAGATTAACTGCTTTTGTAGGCTCAATCAAAATAGGTGATCGCTCATGATAGTACTCTGAGAGAGTGTCAAGCATCCCATCATCTGGTGCCTTAAAAAGGTTTTCACCTTCTGATACACTCTTTGTTTTATCTTTTGTTTTATCTAACATTTCCAGATTTTGGTTTTCACCATTAGATCTTTCTTTTTTTATTTTATTTTTGTAGCTAGGAAAATTGACACTCTCCTGACTAAGGATCTCGTGCCGAAAATCTCCAGTGGAACAATCATTTACATCATCTGCTGTAAGGAATTTTACGATATATTCGTCAGTTGGAAACATAGGTATATCAAGAGGTTCAGATAGATCCCAATCAATGAGATCAAGATGTGTTAGCGGTAGCGGGTCATTAGGTTGCGTGAAATAAGCTATGGTGATGGTCATGATAGAGGCATCTATAGGATCTGAGGTATGAGGTAGATCAATGATGGTACTATCCTCACGATAGTCTTGTTTGATTAAATTTGACTCGATATCACTAGAATCATAGTTGTGTTGTAGCTCAGATTCGTGTGGTTGGGTCCCTGAACCTTCTCCTTTCATTAGAGTAGGCATATACTTGTGTATCACATCCACCTGTTTGTCCCTCTAGAATTAATCATGATGGATGGTATCCCATTCGTATTCTCCAGAGTCTGTATTAGAGTTATTATTGATGAAATTCTGAATTGTTGTTAAGCATGCTTCCTTTGGATCAGAACTTTCTTGCAATGTGAGTACAATATCATTCAATTGTTTGGATGTTGTTTATTTTGAGCTAGTATCATAGCCTAGTCCTATTTTATCTTTTGCAGCAAGTCCTGGAGGATCAATAGGCTCAACTACTTCTTCTTTTCTTTTCCTGATAGGACCATTACCTTCATAGCCCATCTTTTGCATGATTGAATATCCCTTACCATATTTATCAGTTGGTAACTTGATATTAAGAACTGTTTCATCTTCATCTTCATCTCTATAGAGCCATTTTAGCATTTCGCTATCCTCGAGATCTTCCATTGGGAATTTCTCCTTGATAAATTTTCCATTGAACTTTGTGATTGGTTTTGCCGGTGCTTGTGTTGATGTTGATGCTACAGATATCTAATGTTGTGTGATAGAAGGTTGGCCATGTGACCAAGGTGACGTAGGAAGATTAGCTAGACAGAGAGAATATTCTCCTACTCCATTATCTTTGAACCGTAGTTGCTTGTCAAAGTTTTTGGTTAGCTGGCTGATTTGTGTATCAACTTTTGGAGAAGTGTTAGTAGTCGCTTCTCGATTGTTAGGAACCAAAGTGTCTTGATTAGCTTTTGATGGTAGCACAACTTTGACTATGAGAATTATTAGCTGATATCGTGATCTCTTGTCTGTTATAAGGAAACTTAAGACACTGATGATATGTAGACGGTACAGCTTGCATGTCATGGATCCAAGGATGACCCAACAAGATGTTGTATGCAATATCATGGTCTAATACTTGACAGAAAGTATTTTTGATAACAGGTCCCACTCTGATTGGTAGCATGATTAAACCCTTGGATGCTCTTTCCTCATCATCATAGGCTTTAATGGTAATCTTTCTTCTGGGATCAATGGAATCCTCAGAAAATTCTAAAGCCCGAATTAATTTCATGGTACATATGTTTAAACCAGCACCTCCATCTATTAGAACTCGTCTGACACGAAACTTGTGGACCATGACTTCTAAGTATAATGATGAATTATAGGGATGTGTCATGGAAACATCATCTTTTTTGGAGAATGAAAGGCATGTGGGTGAGGAAAAATGTCCCACCATGGCTTGAAATTGATCCACATTCAGATCATCAGATACAGTTGTCTCAATGAGGGCTTTGTCTAGAATTTCTTTATGCGCTGGGGAAATCTTTAGAAGTTCTAAGATAGAGATCTGAGCAGAAGTTTTTCCAAGTTGATTGATTAAATCATATTGATGTGGAGGTGGTGGCACAATGGTTTTTGAAGGAGCGCCTTTTAGGACAACTTTAGCTTGTGCCCTTGTTGTTACGTTAACTTCTCGATACTCCACTTTCTCTTTGAATTTTATAACATTAACCCACTCATCATCAGTGTAGATTGATTGATTATATGCTCATCGATATGATTGACGTTCTTTCCCGAAGACTCACCCTTTTGATAGTTGGGCAAAGGATTTTGAAATGCTTGGTGGTCTTTGTTTGATTGTTGGTTCCCTTCTATTGTGACAATGTCTTTGTCGATTAAATCCTGAATAGCATTCTTTAAGGCTTGGAAATTATTCGTATGATGGCCTTTACATCTATGATATTCACAATAGTACGCATCATTCCATGATGGCGGCTTCACACTAGGTTCGAAGTTACGTTGAGGCAGTAGGGTAATGATGTTCTTTTCCATCAAGTCTTTAAGGGCAGATTCCAGAGATTGTCCCAACGAAGTAAAAGTTCTTCTGTTGGAGAAAAATGAAGATAGTTGTGGATTCGTGTTTTATGTATTTCCTAAGGTGTTACTGTTGTTGTTTCCATGATACCCTTGGTTGCTGGTATTACTTTGATTTGGAACAAAAGTTGGATTTTGGTTATTCCTCAGAGGAGGAGGATTGTTTCCCTGATTTGTAACCGATTTGAAATTGTTGTAGTTGTTGTTGTGAGGAACACTAAGAACAACTGGCTTAGGTGAGACATGATGTGCATCTACAATACCATCATTCACCACATTTTTGTTGCGAGTCCAAAATCTAGATTTGTCATTGTGGTGATTTGAGGAGCTAGGATTGTCTTTATCAAGTTTGATTATCCCTCTCTGAACTAATGCATTTTCAATTGTGATTGCATTTTCAATCATTTTCTGAAAAGAGGGAGGACAATGGAGATTTAGATGATAACTCATCTCTTGATCCAATCTATTTATGAATGTAGTGATCTTTTCCTTTTTAGGAACATGATGTGGATATCTAGCGAACAATCTTCTCCATCTCTAAAGAAATGTGATGAACAGTTCACCAGGTTTTTGCTTAGCCTTGCATAGATTAATCATTGTGATTTGGTGTTGTATGTTATAGGAATATTGAGAGATGAACTCATTGATCAATTCCTCAAATGTTTTGATAGGCGGTGTAATTTTTGATAACCATTCCATAGATTGGCCTCCGAGACTTCGTGGGAACAAACACATTAAGTATGTATCCTCATGAGCGAATTCTAAAGTCATGTTTCGAAAGTCTCTAATATGGTCAATGGGATCTGATTTTCTGTTATAACGATCAAACTTTGGAATTTCACAATGCTTAGGAAATGGAATCATGTTGAGACATTGACCAAAAGGATATGGACAGATATCATCAAGAGCGTATGTCTTTTTTGTGGCTCCCCCTTCTAGATCTTTAATTTATCCTTCTAATGATTTAACATATTGAGTCAAGGCACTAAGACCAGATAAGGGTGTTTCATTAGGATTACTCTTTATGTTCTTTGTGTTAAAGTCATGAGGTAGTTTAGCTCCTTTGTCGGCCAGAAATAGGAAATATTTTTGTTTGTCTCGTTCTATGATCCTTTCTACTGCTCTGAGAAATTTAGGATCTTGTTCGGCTTCTTTAAGGTGGTGTTCTTCTTCATGTTCATCCTCACTATCCTCAAGAGTTTTTATTAGATCTTTGTCGGAAGCAAACAAATTCTTCTCTTTCGGTCATGTTGTCTTCAAAAAGGGGATCACTATTTTCACCTTCTTCTTGAGTTGTTGAGGTATGATCTTCTTGTTGATAATCTTCCTTTAGTTTATTGTATTGCAATCATGTAAAAATAGGCATATGATTTCAAGATGTTCTCCTAAACTTAGATCATAGTTTGATGAGTGCAATCAAAGATGATGTTTTAATCTGATAAGATGAAAATATTATGATATGATCAAAACTATGTTTTCCTAATTCGTGGTTGTGGCTTCCAATGATAAAGGATGTTAGAATCCTATTGGGAGAAGTTGAACCAAGAATTTAAAAGTTTGTGATGGAAAGTGCACTTGTAATATTTGATCTTTGTTTTTGAAGAATGATCAATATATCAAATAGCCTATTTCAACTCACTAAAGTATTTGACTAGGATTTGTCGCATATTCAATAGAAGTTTGTGGTATATAGTTGAAATCAAGAGCCTGATTGTGATTGTGTCATTGAGAGAGGGCTCTCCTTTGAAAATAGGCTCATGATTCTAGGGGGTCTATAGCGTATTCGTCAGTAAACCCTTTGAAAAAAATCTTGGTATCTATGGAGAAATTTGCGATAATGGAGCAAGATGTTTTGACTCTTGTATAAAAAATTTCGTCGTTGTAAGCTTTTCTTGTAGCCTAGAGGTTTCTTGGGTTTCCTGATCCTATTGGTAATTGACTTCTTAACAAATTTGGTAGATTTCCACTCCCTAAGCATGAGAGAAAATGTTAATATGTTATTGAACCGAGAATGCTATAAACTTAGATCTGTCAAAAATAATGATTCAAGAAAAATGACAGATATGCTTTTCTGTTGCCTAGATGTGCTTCAAAAATAGGGATATGCACTAGAGAAAAGGTCATATGAGCTTCAATATAACCCAGATGCGCTACTCTATATCCTATATGCACTTTAGAAAATGTTTTGACAGTGACCCAAAAATTGTTTGTAGAATACTCAGCCTATGCACTAAAACAGACTCCAAATGCGCTGAACTAACCAGTGAATGCACTAGAACAAACCTTATATGCGCTAAGATACTCCCTAGATGCGCTAAAATAGTTTTTCCCAAATAATTTTCCGAACAATTTTGCGAGCAGTTTCAGCTAAAATTTGACATGTTCATTTCGGATGATCTTTTATCTGAATTAGTGTGATTGGAAACACAACAAACACCTTGAAAATAGTTGTTTTTAAGTCCTATACTAAACATCAAGTGTATGATCAAAATATTTTTCAAAAAGTGTTTTCACAAGTTTTACACATGACAGACAATTTAGATAGACTCACTCTTAGTACTCAAGTAGATCATCATAATAATCAACAACCCACATCTTAGAACTGCGTCGACTCACACAGCTGTGTCACCCCCGAAGGGGTGCCTGTGTTTTTGTCTTTTCCAGGCGTGTACTCAGAGTGACGGAAGTGGATACAGGATCCCCTGAGCAAACGGTCCTTGGCAATTATATGGTGAGTATCTTGGGGGTAGATTCTTCCCTCCCTTGCACTATGATTATTATGATGTTCAGAAACTGACTTCGGCTGGATACTACACTAGGTTTGTAGTAAGGGTTTCCGTTCAGTGCAGCAACAATAAACTCCCTCATGAGACCTCCCAACCTTTAGAACAAAGGCTTTCGGGATGGTTATCTTGCACACTACCAGAAAAAGATGATTTCTCCTGATTTGCTTTAAATTTTATAGTGAGGTGGAATAGCCTAGCTTTAGCTTGAACCCACTTGAGTCATTCCTCTTGGGTGAGTACTTTTTCCCACAAGAGAAGGCCCACTACATGATGTAATAAAGTAGTAAAATTGCATGAATGCAAAAGGAAAGTTTGGTATTTTGGTCACCTAGTTAAGGGGAGAGCATAGACCTATTGCTATAAACACAGTAGACACTATTCTTTTTAAAACCCAAATCACAATGATCTAAACTATGTGAAGATGTTGCTTCACAGAAAGCATGGGATTCATTTTAACTACAAAATCAGTGTGTAGTGACTATCCTAGATTTCTTTATTTTAAATCCATGTCTATCCTAGGGTTGCTTCCTTTTAAAACCAATTGTGACTATCCTAGATTGGTTCTTTTTAAGCCAGAAAAAGGTTTTGTCTACGGAAGGTGTCAAACTCAGAAACCTGTTTAGTTACAACCTGTATGCGCCAAAAGATCACTTGTATGCACCACAAAAACAAGTAAATGTGCTAAAACAGATAGTAAATGTGCTACAAAAAGTCCTAAATGTGATACAAAAACTCCTAAATGTGCTAAAACATAATGTATCTAATTTTTTTAATTTATTTTTTTAGAAATTTTTAACAAACTAAGTAGGGTATATGCGCCATTCTATTCTGTAGATGCGCCGAAACAGTTCTTGGATGTGCCACAATAGTCCCTGGATGCACCGAAGTACTTGCAAAAGCACTGAAAGAAGCCACAAATGCACTTTAAAAACCTGCAGATGCGCTTCAGAAATCCTCGTATATGCTAAAACGGAAAATTTTGTTGAAAATCTGAATTCCATAACACGAGATCCTGTCAGAATACCTGTAAGTAGATGTTAAAAACGGGGCAAGGCCCCACGGTGGGCACCAATAATGTGTGTTCAATTTTGTGCGTGTTAAATATATAAAAACAAATGAATCAAACAAACCAATAAGACATTGTATCAAAAACATAATATGAAAATAATAAAGATTGCAAACTCAGTATCCTATTGTCGATGTCGTCCTATCGTCCTCTATCTCCAGTATTTTTATTGATTCCAGCTGGCTCTCAGATTGTATGCTAGGCTCAACGAATAGTCTTCCTAGAGAATGAGATTGAATATGAAATGCATGTAATGCTTAAGCTAAAACATGATTGCTAAGATGACAGATTATGATGATGCTATTAATAATAAAACCATAATGATAATGCTAGAATGCTATAATGCTAGAATGCAATTAATCTCTAATTCCTCTGATGTGTGTTGTGTAACCATTGCTTGGATTGACAGTGCTATTTATAGAGTTTTTCAAAAGCTTCTGATTGGTTGTAATGATCAATGATTGTGAAAATTCCTGGCAGATCAAATGGTTGAGGATGGATAAGGCTGAAGAAAAATAGAAGAAAATAGAAAGCAAGATTTGTTTTCTTTTTCTGTAAAAGAGGTAAGATAAGATGATGAAGATGATTTGTAAAAATCATCTTTTTGTGAGATTATGGAAAGATTTTGAAGAAGATAAATAATAAATTATTAAATTCAATTATTCATTTAAGGGTGACACAGAGGTTTTTTTCTTAAAATAGAATATTTACTCCAGATTTGAAGAATAATGGAAGATTTCATAATTAAAAAGAATATTTAATTATGATTTTGAAAAGATATGGAAGATATTCAATTAAATAAAGATATTTAAGTAAACTTTTAAGAAATGGTATGTAAATGAAATTAATTAAATAAGATATTTAATTAACTAGAAGAAAGATTTGAAGAGAAATATTTAAATTTAATTAAATAAAAAAGACTTAATTAAATTCAAAAAGTGATAATTAATTAAAATAAATAAAATGTATTTATTTAATTAATCAAGTGGACATTTGAATGTGAAATAATTAAATAAAATTGATTTATTTAATTATGATAGAAGAATAAATTGAATGAACAATATAATTAAATTAATTAAATTTAATCATATGTAGAAACTTTTAGAGAAATTAATTAAATAATAAATATTTAATTAAATGCTAGGATTAATCATATATGACCAATTTTATGCATCTACACAAACTTTTCATAGGCTGCCTGACACATCGAAGGCAACAAAGGAAAGACTAGAAAAACACGGGCAACACAAACTTGGCTCTAGTGGTTATATGAAATTAACCGCACAAATTGTAAGTATCAATAAATGAAATATAGTATCCAAATAATAAATTGAAAACAATTTTGGTTTTATCACACCATAGAAGCAAAATTCATGATCTTATGCAAAAATGTAGGGCTCTGAATTCAACGAGTTCCCACAGAATGACTTGAAGATTGCATTCCAGCAAGGCTATGGAGTCGTGGCTGAACACCTAAGAGTCTTGATTGGGCAAACACAACCTTCCATTGCATCCGACACACAGGTAAATAAACTCAATAAAGTTTATTTAAAATTGAATACTTGTGCAATCTATTCAATATTAATTCCACCATAAAGTAATTACATGCCTATTTGTTTTAAACATTCAAGCAATGATAATACTGCACATGACATTGGAATGCAGCCTGGTGAGGGTGGAGCACAACCTGCAGATGAAGGTCATGGTGTGCATCCCGGTACTTTAGAGCATGTAGAGCTGATCAACATGTTGAGCATGATCAGGCTAGAGAAGATCAGGAACATGATGTGGCCCCATCAAGTAAAGATGACCACTCTAATTATTTTAAACATATTTAATTGCAATTGGTGTATTAATTAATGTAACCTTTCATGTTTCAACTTTAGAGCATGTAGAGCATGATCAACGTGTTGAGCATAATCAGGCTAGAGAAGATCAGGAATATGATGTGGCCCCATCAGGGTAAAGAGGACCACTCTCATGTTCTCTTAAACATATTTAATTTCAATTGGTGTATTAATTAATGTAACCTTTCGTGTTTCAACTAGATCAATTTAGAGGGTGTTCAACATGTTGAGCATGAGTCTATAACAAAAGTTTAGGAACATGATGTGGACCCATTAGGTAAAGAGAACCACTCTAATGTTCTTTTGATTAATGAAATACTTGTAACAATAATAATAAAACATATCAGTTTAACATTTCTTTGCAGTGGCCCCCCCATCAGCGGCATGAGGGCTTACATGATCTGCACAAGAGAGAAAACAAAAAGGGGGATGATTTGAAAAAATACTCCACTTCAAATTTTTTTGCTTTAAAAAAAAAAAAAGTGTTGTAATCATATCATGACAACCATATTTTTGATAATATGTAAAAGCGAAAGAATGAATATTATATGTTAATGAATGAATGTGAATATGTTAATTAATGAATTTTATATGTTAATGAATGAATGTTATATGTTATTAATGGATGAATGAATGTTATATGTTATTAATGGATGAATAGAATGTTATATGTTATTAATGGATGAATGAATGAATGTTATATGTTATTAATGGATGAATGAATGACTAATGTTATATGATTGGGTATGGGGAATTGAGAGTGATGTGAGGGGGGGGAGAGGGCCAAATGAGCTTCCACTGTCACGTGGTTGGCCCTGTTAAGTAGAGAATATTAAACTATTCTTGAAACAAAGAGAAGCTCAATAAGGTAATGCACTTTTCAATATAAGAAATGCATCGTTTGAAGCATCAAACCAATATGCAAAGATGAAAGAAAGTGCTAACTTTTCACTATGGTGGCAGAAAAATGATTCTTTATACCTAAATCCATGCTCGCATCATAATTTGAATTTGTTTCCATTCCAATGTTTTGAGTTTAGTTTTTTTGTATGGCTTTGTATGAATACCACATTGTGTTGTGTGTGAATTTGGTTTCAGAGCTCTGTTTATTCTATTTTTAGTGGTGGCATAACTCTAAAATTTGACTTTTGTGCATAAAAGGTTAGTGGAAAAATTGACAGCTCTGAAGGGTTTAGAGGCTCAATTTAGATAGATACACGGATATTTGGATCTTGTTGTTGATGGGAGGCTTCAACTTAACCATGAAATTTTGTACCATCTGCAGGTATGCAAAAGTTTCTCTACTTACATTCATTCTTGATCATAAATGTTGTAAATGATATTAATGCTTCAAACTTAAGATTAGTTTCATTGTTATAATGATCAAAATGTTATACTTTGCTATACATTCAAGCATTCTCTTGCCCCCTACCCTTTTCTCTCTCCCCCCTCCTTTTAAGAATTTTCTTTGTCATAAAAGATTCACATTTCTGTCTCATTTACACAAATTTATCTGAAGCACTAGGAGTGAATAAAGATATGTAAATATGATGGATTATGTCTAAACAACAACTTTCCATCTTATAGCTAATTAAATCCTTAATATTTGAATAGTTTAGAGCTCAAATAATGCTTGTATATGCATGTGTAGCAATAAGGGAGCCTATGTGAAGATTGAAATTTAAAACATCACATTGGTATTTTTCCTTAGGTAGTGAAATGATATTTTGAGTAATACAAACCTACACACACATTGATATTTTTTAGCATTGCATTGAGGAATTTTTTTTCTCTTATACCTACCCTAGGCTAGACATGGAGGTATATAATATTGGTTTATGGGTTTATTCTGTAAGTAGTTAATTTCACAGAGGAAGACTAAAATCTTCTTAATGTCCTGTGTCAGGTGTGAAAGCATGAATCACTTGCTGAGGGCACAATTTTGTATTCATCAAAAACTAGTTTGTTCTTTTTTTTTATGTTTCTTGCATGTGTTTTTAGGCTCTAGAGATGTAGCTCGGCTCTTTCCTTTGCACTTTTCATCTATTTTGATGATTACAGTAGATTGTCATCATAATTTTTCATGTAGATCTGTTTGTAACCTTATTTTCTACCAATCAATTTGCACAAACCAGTCACATATTAAGGACCATTTCACTAACTTATAGTCATCCATTACTTCATATGTTGCAGGTTGTGTCTGTGTGCCAATAAATCCTGATGATTGCGAGAACTTTAATCCTACAAATGTACCCAATATTTCTCAAGTAAAAGTCTTACCTTATTTTATAGTACTTTAAATGGTTAATTGAAGGTGCTTCTTTAGATATGAGATAGTTGAACCCTGGATTAAAATATGGTATTAGATGGGCAGTATAATGATAAAACTGAGGTCCATTGAACACAAATTATGAACATAATTTACTAGACTATGAATAGTGTTACAATTATAATTATTTCTCCTTTACCTATCTGCATTAATGAAAAACATAGCAGATATTGGAAGTTCATTACATGTCTCATGTATGTGTTAGTATTTTAATTTTGTTTAAGTTGTTCAAAGAGCTTGATTAGGTCAAGAATATGTTCTAAACTCTGTTCTCTTGTTTCTTGCTCAACATTTTCCCTACACATTTTCTCTTCAATCTAGGCGTTTCTTAACTCCTTCCCTTGTTATCCTTGGTTGTTCTCAAGTGTAATGCTTTTCTATGCATCTTGCAGTCTGTATGTATGATCAATCATCTCTTATGAAGCATGGATAACCTTTCAATTGTTTGTTGTAATTAGACAATTGCCATTGTGAGAATAATCATTTAATTTGTGTGGAAGTAAGTCTTTTCATATTATTTGACTTGGTATTGTAAACTTGTCTTTGCAGGATTCTCTCGGGGGGAACAACAAAACTGTGATGATAGGTAGAGTTGTACAACACCATAAATCATTTGGCATTATCAATATATTGCTTATAGAATACTATGTGCAAGTAAAATGGAATGTGCAATGACAATTGGTCTCGAATTCAAATCAAATATAAGTACATTATACACAAGAAGATGGTATCTATTCTATGATTTAAAGAACCCCAAAATAAGAAAATTAATAGGTTCCATTTGTTTACTTGCTCTTAGAAACTTGTTTAATTGGTGAGACCCTCAGAATGTCTTGCTGATAACCAGCAGTGTTAAAAAATCCTGAAGAGGTCAGATCGGTGTGACATTGGATCTGTCTTGCCGACGGAAGTCATTGACAAGACATGGACTATCGGAGTGATTTTTCTATCCTGTGCTGATGATTGATCTCTCACCGATGGGTTGGCTTCGGTGGTCATCGCCAAGAGTCTCCACGATGGTACATTTCAATGAATATTTAAAAAAAAAAAAATTGCATTGTTTCATCGCATTCGATGAAAACCATCGACAAATCACCAAAAAGGTCTGACGAAGTTGCTATAGTTGCGACGAAGGCTTCATCGTAACTCCTTGCCTATTTCATCACAATTTTGACGAAGGCCACCGACGAATCACAAAAAAGGTCTAACGAAGTTGCTTAGCTGCAACGAAGGCTTCATCGTAACTCCTTGCCCATTTCGTTGCAATTTTGATGAAGGCCACTGACGAATCACAAAAAAGGTCTGACGAAGCTGCTTAGCTATGACGAAGACTTCATGGTAACTCCTTTCCCATTTCATTGCAATGTCGACGAAGGCCACCGACAAATCACAAAAAGGGTCCAATGAAGTTGCTTAGCTGAGACGAAGACTTTGTCGTAACTCCTTGCCCATTTCGTCGCAATTTCAACGAAATCCACCGATGAATCACATAAAAGGTCCAACAAAGTTGCTTAGCTACGATGCAGGCTTCATCATAACTTCTTTCCCATTTCGTCGAAATGGCGAAGAACTTCTAGTGTTGTTTCAATGCTTCAAAAGACCCATTGAAATTGCATTTTGGTTGTAATTCATCAGTGGATACATGAAGTTTTCGTTGGTATTCCAATGAACATCCGAGTCATTTTATGATGCCGACGACAGATGAATCTGTGCCATTATTTTGATGTTTAATGCATCATCGTAATTTCGACAAAAAATTAGCAATGAAATTGTTTTCGTCATTTAGTCGCTTTTCTGACAAATATTGGTCGAACGACTGACGAACGTTCATCAGAAAATGGAGTCAAATTCAGTAGTGCAAAAACATATTAAAATATACAAACATACACCACATGATGGAACAACGTAGTGCATGGCCTCCCAAGATAGGGGATAAAAGTGATGAAACTGGTATACGGGAGGAAACATTATGGTGATGGAGAGGAGGAGATAACAGTGCCATCAGGTCATTTCTCCTGCCTTTCATCGGTTGTCAACATTGTGCATGGGATTTTCACCATAAAATTCATTGACCTGGTGGCTTGCACAAGAAGATATCCTTTTCAATTAATTATGTGCACCTACAAGCATTGGAAGCTGACATGAGTAAGACCTATGTTCTAAATTGTAATAAGTATTGTTTTTCAAGAAGATGTGTTCAAATATGATATTGCACAAAATAATTGCAAGTTGGAAAACACTCTCTATTGTGATTTTTTCATTTTTCACGTTGAAAGCTAAAGGTTAGAGAGCACGGGGTGGATTTAGAAGTGGGGGATATATAAAACTATCCAAATTCACCTAAAGGGTGACAAACCAATTGGGTTGTTACTTGTAAAGGATTTTAAAAGAGTATGTGGGTTTTAGGTTTCATAACACCTAGTGTTTTCCAACTTGCAATTACACATAGACAGTATGAATGTAATGAAAAACTTTTGGTTACTTACACAGTAAGAACCCAATTGGTTAGTCACACCTCAGGTGAATTTGGATAGTTTTATGTATCACCTACCTGCAATTATATTGACAGTATGAATATCTTCAAAACCTTTTATTCCATAGATACTATTGGCCTCCTACAATAATTTAACAACTAAGCCCTTAATGCTGTGATTCAAAGATTGGACATCTAATCTTAATAGTTATCTTAATCATCATGAAGGTGCATTTAACTTGTCAACCCAGGGATGTAGACTTGAAATGGGTCAGCACAATATGTGCACTAGGAATCCATAGTAGCCATATTCATTCTACAGCTAAGAAAGACATAATCCTGAAAGTAAATTGCTTATAAATAAGTAACATAAGTGTTGAACATCAACCAAAAACTATACTAAGCTGAAGTGCATGATAGAAATAAAAATATGAGCAAACAGACAGGAAACTACTCTATTTGCTTTGGCTACAGGAATAGTCACATAATGGAATTCTAGTGGCTACAGGAATAGATAGTTGCCAGATTCGTAACTATTTGCACAAAATAGTAACAAATAAGCTAAAGGATGGAATTCTCACCAAGTGGCCCCCCTTGGATGAGTATCCCGTAAGAAAAATGTAAACTCAGATGCAACAAGCTTATAACTTCATTTTATTCATTGGAAAGCATGATTACAACAAAGCAACATAATTGTATTACTAAAAAATTAAGAATGCAAGTACAACATCAGATTAATCAACCTTCTAAGAAGGAGAATTTGAGTCTTATTTATGGGAGGGAAAACTACTAACTAACTACCTAGCAAGGTGATCAACTCCAATAGATCAAGAGGAAGTCACTTTAGGAAAAACATAGAAAGTGGAAAGGAGGTTATGCATGCGTGGAATCTAGTCAAGCCGGTTTTCCTTAATGTAGATCTAGCATAACAATAGCTCCTATATTCGCTCAACAAAATATTATGACCATTTACAAGGTGGTTACAGTCTTCGATTTGAACTAGGAATCTCCCTCCATTGAGAGTCTTCCCTCCATTGACCTTTGAAGGATCACCTTGTTGACCTTTATGGAAAATGACTAGTTGGAAGAATCTTCCTCAATTTTGTAGGTTCTAATTATATCTACATGACAACATTAGTAAGCACAAAAATTGCATATCTATAACTATCTTAAAGTAACATTCATTAATTCACATGTAAAATTAACATAGATAGTTCATATAACATGTCAATGCCATTTAAAAGTTACAAATATAAGCTTATGCCCAATGTCTATGGTTTTGAGGAAATAACATGAAAATGTCAACATCCAAGTATCAAGGTCTATGGCAACTACAACAAATGGATAATAAATTCTATCAAAATTGAGCCATAAATTGGACTCATCACTCCCCCCAACCTAAGGTTTTGTTGGTCCTCTAGCAGAGGAAGAGTTATTTCTTTGTTTGGTCAATACCCTGAAATATGCAACTGTCAGCTGTCCTACATCAGCTCTTGTAGTGTATGAATTGGGGTCCCAATAGAACCCTTGTTTGTTGTCCAACCTGTTCCATCTTTGCCTCTCTGCAGCTCTATCATACTGATAATACCTAAAATTTGGCACCGACAATAATATGGTAGGTGGCTCAAAAGTTAATGGGAGCCAAAATTGCCCCTTCATCCTTCCATGTATATATCTATCAACTCTTTTGCATTTTGTAGCATAGTTTTGCAGAGAGTGAGGTTCAACTTGTTTTAACTCATCATTCAGACTGTTCTACCTTTGTGATAGATATCCCATTACATATTTTCCTGTTTTCTGCTACCTTCTCATATTCTTTGTAAACAACTTCTCTCATAGGAAGGATCCTACTACTATAACTTGGTCGGTAAAGAAATCCATGCCATTCCCTAAAAATGTCCCTTGGGTTTCTAGATTCAGCCCTGGTGGATAGGGGAGTGTTGGATTCTATTTGTCTATAAGTCCTAAACTGTTGTCCCCAACTAATTTCATTTTGTATCTAGGACATGAATGCCCTTAATTAGAGATCCCCAACATACAACAATGGATTCCAATCATGATCATGGGACACAGCATAATTATGCAAATAGAGTTCACACAACAAATTTTCACTTCAGGAGGAGCAATCTGATAAGCCTAAAAAAATTCAAGAGGAGTCTCAATGGAAGGATTCAAACCTAAAATTATCATTGATAATTTAAAAGAAAGATTCCTCTCCTTCAAATATAGAGCATAGACTCTTGGAGGAGTCTTGCATTCTAACATCTGAGGTACTAAGGCTGCTACATTGTCCACCTTTTCCTTTAAAGCAACAATTTTTCATATTCTTCTCTTCAATCTCTACATCTTTCTTTTTAATTTCCTCCTTTAGCTTGTATTTCTCCTTTTTCCATTCCTCTTCCCTCCTTTGAATTTCATTCCATAAGTTCATGGCTACCATGTTCCATGAAAAATCAGAGGGTTTATGTATTCCTACCAAAAAATTTCTTGGCACTAATTCTTGCACTTCACATGGCATCTGCTACAAGGATTCTGATTGTTCACCCAGTTCTGGTTGCAGGGGTTCTTGTTCTTGCTGCAAGAACTCTTGCTCTTGTTGTAGGAGCTCCTGATTCTTCTCATACTCTTGACTCTCAACATGTTATGTGATGGCAGCAAGCTCTGCCAACCTTATATCTACATGTTCCTCAAAAATGTCCTTTTCCTCAATGTTCACCTGCCCCATTAGGACTTCTATGTCCTCTCGTTATGTTCCTTGAGGGCTAGGGCTTCTCTTAGGAGACACACCAGTGGCAGTCCTAGTTGGTATTGATTTTCTAGGAGGGATTTCATGTTTTTCTTCAACTACAAGAAGAACAGTGTCAACCTTATGTTTCTTAGAGCTTGGCGCTTCTTTTTCTGTCATTTTCTTTTTAGCTTTTCCCTTCCTCATTTTTGTCTCTTTCTTTTGTGCCCTATTTTGAATTAGGGTTCCAAGAGGGACATCATCATCAGAGTCTAAATAGGAACTATTTTTGTTTGAATGTTCTGCCTCAAAAGAAATAATCTCTATAGTTTTCTCAACTACATGAGGGTTTACACTAGGGTTTGCACCAAAAGTTGAGGCTCCAGGAATGGCTTCAACAATGTTCAATCTCCTACTAACCCTATGAGGTTGAGGTAAAACCCTAGGTCACAATTTTTTTGGTCTAAATTGATCAATATTTAAAAATTCCTCCCAATTCATATCAGACACATCATGCAAAGATTTTTCTACTAATAATTTGATCAAACAATGGTGGGAGACAAAAATATCCCTAACTTTTTGAGTTTCAGCTGCCATGATTGAAAGGAGATGATATAACACATTTGGCACGTTCATTCTTCTCCCATGCCTCATATGATTCAGGAGTTTGAAGGGCACACAATGTAGGTTTGAATGGTGCCCTTCACAAGTGATGTACTTCACAATGTGGACAACTACTTGCTTCCACAGCTCAGGCAGAGAGGTTCTCTTCACACCTTACTTGTCCACATCCAATGGAGGGTCACCAGGTTCAGTAAATTTAGCCCTAGTTGACCTTGCATCTCTGGTAGCAAGGTAATGTTCACCATCGATAGGCAACCCTGTAACTTCTGCAATCCTCTCTTCAGTAGCTATTACCTCCAACCCTTTTACCATGGCTTTTCCTTTAGACAATGTTTGCAAAAATTCATGCACAATGTCTTCATTATAACTGTCGTGCTTCAAGAAATAGTCTAGCTATCCGCAATTTCTAAATTATACCAAAGAAGGTGCATCCTATGATACTACATCATGAACCATGGGTTCACTTCGAATTAACTAACTTCCCATCGTTCATCTATCTGCAATTAAACAAGCACTCTGCAAGGTTTCCCTTCCTGCAATCTTTGTTTGAAAGGCCAAATTTCACCTTCTTGCAACATTGCTGAATTCCCAATGCCAATGTCATATAAACTTTACCTTTTTGGTGACTTAGGATAATGACAGAGGTAATAAAGGCAGTAAGGAGTAATAAATGAAGGATGCAATCGAGAAAAATGGCGGTGGTGTGGTGTCATAGTCACACATGTGAACCATCACCTCACTCGGAATTCAAATTAGCTCAATTTAAATATTGCTAACATGGACCAACATGGATAGACATGTGGACATGTTATTCACACTCCCCCCAACCTAAATTTGAGCATGTTTCCTCACATGTGAGGTGGTAATGACGATTTGATAGGGCAGGGGATAATTACATGCTATGGAGAACATCTACATTAATGTACAATAATTAATTAAATGTACTAAAATATAATTAAGATGTAACAAATTGATGCAAACATACTTGAATTCATGGAATATTTGTTGCAAAGAAAATTAAGGAAGTGTTGGTCACCTTTTAAGAAGTCAGTTGAGCAATTAATGAAAGTGGAGATGGAAAGAAGTGAAGTTATGGTGGAGTGATGGAAGAGAGAGAAAGGTGGAGATGGATGGGCGGATAAATGAAGAAGTGGACTCCCACCAAAGTGGAAGTCTTTATTATGACAATTTACATACCTTGGTTAGCCAGAAGGAGGGACACTAGATTCACTTCCTTCGGTTGCAAGAAGTTTGGGTGTTGCATGTTGAGTGAATTGCTACATGAATTACTCCTTGGAAGTTGGCTTGTGATACATCCTGAGGCGATGACCGTTGACAAGCAGCTTAAATCTCATAGGGTCAATGGTAATGAGCTGAACAACTCTATTGGGAAAGACTTCAACAACCTCATATGGTCCTAGCCACCTTGTCTGTAGCTTACCAACATTATCCTGATATCTAAAATCATAAAGGAGCACCCAGTCACTTGGCTGGAATTTCTTGTCCTTTATGAATTTGTCATGCCACTTTATTCTTTGATTCTGCACTACCTCTATGTGATGCAAGATTTTATTTCTCATCTCATCTAAATTATTCAGCTACATAATTATGTCCTTTTGTGCCCTAAATATATCCATCCCTAAGTCTAGTGCAGTCCTAAGAGTCATGCTCAAATTCAATGGACATCATAGTTGTCTTTCCATGCAACAACTCAAAAGGATTTAAGCCTTTGGTTGTTCTCCAGGTGGTCCGATAGGCCCAAACAGCTTCTGCTAGCCTATTTTTCCAATCCTTCCTATGGATAGCCATTGTTTTGGTCAAAATAGCTTCAATTTCCCTGTTGGTCACCTCAACTTGGCCATTAGCTTAAGGGTGATAAGGAGTAGACTTCCTGTGCCTCACATTATATTCATTAACTAGTGTTGTGACAAGGGTTGATGTAAATTTTTCCCCTTGATCAGTCACTATCTCCCTTGGAACCCCATACCATGTAAAAAATTTATCATAAATAAATTTTGCAACCTTATTATCTCTTGCATGCTTCATGGCTTTAACTTCTACCCATTTGGTTACATAATTAGTGCAAACAAGGATATAGGATTTACTATTTGATGGAGGATCAATGGGTCCTACAAAATCCAATCCCCATTTATCAAATGGAGTGATTGCTACCTGGGGGTAAAGGGGCATCTCATTAGATTTGGTTGGCTAGCCAATCCTCTGGCATCTATCACATTTCCTTGTATATTTCCATGCATCCTTGTGGAGTGTGGGCCAGTAATATCCTGTGTTCAAAATCTTCATTGATGTCCTCTTGGCTGTAAAATGCCCTCCACATGGTTCATTGTAACATGCATGCAATATATGATATGTCTCATCTTCCCTCACACATCTCCTCATTACATGGTCTGGTCTAATGTAGAACAAGCATCCTACAATGCATGAGAAAGGAATTTTTTTCTCAATGAGTACCCTTCTCTCTTTTGGAGAGAAATGAGGAGGAACTCTCCCGACGACCAGATAATTATCAACAACATTGGCCTTTCTTGGTTTATCAACAATGGTTATGTCAAACTCCTGCATCAACAACAACCATCTTGCTAGCCTACCTAAGATCAGGGGCTTATTCATGAGGTACCTAATGGCTGCATGGACTGTGTGCACAAAGATCTGATAGCCTGTTGTGTAGTGCCTGAATTTGTTAAGGGCATAGACCACTGCCAATATTTCCTTTTCTATTACTCTATAGTTGAATTCAACTCCTTGTAGGTTTTTATTGACAAAATAAATAACATTCTCAATTGCTCCTTCTTTCTGTCCAAAGATAGCTCCTATAGCATAGTCTAATGCATCTGTATGAATGTGAAAATGAAACTCCCAATTAGGACCTTTGAGTGCAGGAGCATGAGATAAAGTTTCTTTCAAATTAGAGAATACCTTGTCATAGTCTTCTTTCCATTGGAACTCAACATATTTAGTTAGGAGATTGTACAATGGTGCTATCATTTTGCTAAAATCTTTGATGAAATGCCTGTAGTAACCTGCATGTACCAAGAAACTCCTAACATATTTTTGTTTTGTAGGTATAGGAAGATTGGTGATCACCTCTATCTTGGTAGGATCTACTTGAATTCCTTGGTGAGAGATGTAGTGGTCAAGGAATACACCTCCCTGAATCATCATGAAACACTTTTCACTATTTAAAGATAGATTATGGTATTCACATCTCTGTAAGAATCTCCTAAGATTTTCCAATGCTTCATTAAAGTCAGCACCATAGGTAGTGAAATCATCCATATAAATCTCCATGCAATCATGTGAGATATCTGAAAATATGCTAATGACTGCCCTTTGAAAAGTTGCAGGTGCATTGCATAAGCTAAATGGAAGTACTGAGTAGGCATAAGTCCCCCCATGGACAGGTAAAGGTGGTCCTCTCTTGGTCCTTAGGTCAATTTGTATCTAGTTAGAACCATTGAATCCATCTAGAAAAGAGAAATATTGCTTGCCTGCAAGGGAATCCAACACTTGGTCTATGAAAGGAAGGGGAAAATGGTCCTTTTTAGTGGTAGCATTGATTTCCTTATAATCAATATAAACTCGCCACTTCCCTCCCTTTTTGGGAACAATCACCAATGGAGACACCCACTGGCTATCTAAAATGGGGTAGATAAATCCTGCATCTAGCAATTTTTGTAGTTCTCCTTTTACAATTTCTCTCAATGTAGGGTTAATTATTCTTTGTGGCTACCTCATTGGTGTGAAATCATATCTGATATATATCCTATGAGTGCAGAGCTTAGGATCCAATCCATTCATATCATGATAGTCCCATGCAAATGCATTTTTGTGGGTCTTCAGTAAGTTTGTCAATGACAATTGTTGTTCTTCACTCAGCTTGCTATTAATATTTAGATATTTCCCTTCTAGCACTTGCACTTGTGTAGTTAATTATATCATAGTTGCTTCACTAATGCTTGGTACCTTGAGTTCATGTGGTAGCAATGTATGATACATACTTATTGTTGTAGGAAGTTCAACTGCAGGAAGTACAGGTAGAAGTGTCTTCACTGGACCAGCAGAACTAGATGCATGAGAGGATGATGCTTCCTACACCTCATAATGGTTCTAAATTATGTTAGACAATACTTCATCTTCTTCCTGAAGTTGCATGAAATAAATTCTACCTAAAATCATAAGTTGTACCATAGAATTGACTTCCTCGGCCTCTTCACCAAAATGTGGCCATATGGGGTTATCCATATCATGGGATGGTTGAGCAGGAGGGTAGAGAACAAGTTTTTTGGCACTCTTTCCATAAAAAATGGTCATGTCTCCTGTTTGACATCCAATATAGGCATCTATTGTTGCTAACCATGGCCTCCCTAGGATGATGGGATACCCACCTAGTGTAGCTTTGGGATAAAGAATCATGAAATCTGTTGGGTACTCCCAAGAGTCTAGAGTTACCACAAGATCTTCTACTATACCATTAGGTTTAACAGTGGATCTGAAAGTTGCAGGATAGTAGGAGTAGGTATCATGCTTGCAACATTTAGTTGTTGCAGGATATCCTTAGTCATCACATTTATTGTTGCTCCCAAATCAATCAAAGCATTCTTTATTTGGATTCCATTTATAACAACTCCTACCACAGGACTACTTGGGTCATTGTATTTGGGAACAGTCACTTTCCCAAGCATGATGTCATCTATTTGTCCCACCACATGAACCATGGTGGGGTCTCTCTTTTTCCTTCCTGGCTTCTTGAGGCATGCTTCCTTAATTTCTTTGCCATACATGGGAACATCTTTTATGGCTTGAAATAGAGGTATCTTGACACATATATGCTTCAACTAATCTAGGATGTCAAAGGTTGTTTCCTCCTTCTCTTC
>VDFB02010439.1:0-56370 GCA_007258455.2 Sequoia sempervirens
ATCAGAATCGGATCCCCTTAAATAGCAAATACACTATTACTGTCGCTCACTTCAAGATGAGGAAACTCTCTGGAAGCACGTACTTGTTGAATCGCGGAAGACTCCCCGAACTTTCTCATCCTTTCTAAACTCTTCCACTTATATATATATATCAACCCCAAGATTTACATTACACGACTACATCGTTTCCCAAACTTCAATCTCCAATTCACTGTTGCGTTGCTTGAGAAAAGGTAGGCCAATTAGCATGGCACTAGAAATGAGGGAAGCAACTGGTTCAGATCTCCACTTATCTGTTTCTTGCTCCTTATGCAACGGTGAAAGCGGGTCAAGCCCCTGGATTCTTTCAGCGCTTGACTCCCTACTCCACAGACTTGTAGCCCGACATGAAAGGCTAACGTTTTCTTGCGGTAAAAGGATTTCAAGAAAAAATATGTTCTTCTCCGCAATGCAAGTGCCTGCCATAAGCTTACAAAAGTACTTGGAGAGGTTGTTCAAGTATGTCCTTCCGCATTTGTTGTGGCCTATGCTTATATTGATCACCCACTTCTCACCAATCCCAATTTCCACTTAACAACTCACAACATTCATATGCTTACCATTACCAGTGTCTCGACGATGAGTGAGTCCTCTGTTCTCTCCTTTTGTTTTCATTAACTGGGTTTACCAACCTGATAATATGTGAATCTTATTGGGTTTCGTGGATGCAGGCATTACAGTAATGACTTGCCATGAACATTCTGCTGGATAAGGTAACATCTGCTGAAAGAAGAAATATGCCTCCCCTGGCGATGCGACTCGACCATGAAAGGGCATCTGCTTGAAACTCGTCACGGTTATCCCGTCGCTTTTAACGCCACCCGCGGTCAGATTTCGCCGTCCGTTAGTGCTAAAATAGGTGGGCCCTCTCATGAAATATAAATATTTTTATTTTTTCTATTATTAAGCCGAGAGGCTTCCTACAGTGACAGCCAACGATCTGTGTAAGCAAAAACGAATTACGTTGAAATTGACAGGCACACGACATGCAGGTGGCGGTATAACTGACGGTAATGAAAATGTAACTGTAACCGACGGTAGTGGTAAAGGTTGAGGCGGATAATGGTCTACCAAAAATACAATGGAGTGTAAGCATGCGGAATTTGGTTGTCTCCACTATTCTTTGATGGGCGTTACAAGTCAGGCCGGCTGTAAATATTAATTGCCTCTGCTCCATTCCCATTAGTGCACTTTGTAACGATCGAATGATTTATTTATTTGGGTTGTGGTACAATATTGGGTTGAACATAGATGCACGATGACTATTTATTGTGCCTTTTCACAATCGTTGTTTGAATTATGTGTCTCGAGGAGCTCTGTGAATTTTTTTGTTTGAAGCTCTGTTTGATGACATCAGAGGAGCAAGGGTGCGGGATGTGGCGCTCGGGTGCGGACATGACAATGAGGGCCTTTTCATCGGGGCGGCAGGCCTTCTTGGTGTGGGCCGTGGCAACCTCTCTTTTCCTTCTCAGATCACCTCTCACTTTGCCAATAAATTATCTTACGGTTTTGTCGAATATGCTTTGACATGGACGAATTTGTCATGAGTTCGTTGCTTTATTTTCAATTTTGTATATTGAGTTGATCAACCATGTCTTTATCCCACCTGTGAGTTCTATCAGCTCTTTCGAGCATTCCGTCGCTATTTTCATTTATGAAAGCTTTGTTTTTGGTTTGATTGACATGGTTTTGATTATATTGTTATCTGCCTCTTATAAGATAGTGTTGTTGAAGAATGCACGTGCCAAACTCCAGTCCCACCGCCAAGTTCAGTTTAGGCGTTTAGTTTACATGCATTTGCAACGGTGGCTTTGCATGGATTGTGCATGACCAACGATTCATGCAGTCACTGTTTTTCTATTAGTTGTTTCTCAGTTCAAATGCGTAATAAATAGCTGTATGAGCAGTCTTCGTTTGTATTTGCTTAGTTAGCTTTAGTTCTATTTTAGACTGTATATGATGCAATCAGTTTGCATGTATTTTTTCCTATTTTTAGTTTTCCCATGAACAGCGATAGTTTGTTCTGATTTTTATTTAATGTACTCTTTATTTCCAGACTTTATACAGTTGAATATACAGAAATTATTTCCAGCTTTGGTGTTTTGCTCAATGAGCAGATTTGCTATTTTTTATTTTCTGAGTTGATCAGTATGGTGTTAGAGCATTAGTTTTAAATCTTTCATCTGCGGCTTCTAAGGTAACTTGGAGATGTTACTATTGAGTTATGGTTGATGCAGTTCCTGACCGTTATAATTGATATGTTTGTTCTTATGTGTGATTATTGATCTGCAAATTGCATAGCGTTCATAGTATGTTTATTTGAGCTGTTCTTCTTAGGTATGGTGTATACACTGATCATTTTAAATATATTCTTGCTGTTAAAAGGCCAAGATGGAGAGAATTCAGTTTTCATGGTTGATAGTTCAATATCGCATTAATCTCGTGGGTGAATGTTCATTATTTTGAATTAAACTTCATCTTCCTCCAGCTTAGAAGAGAATATCTCAGTAATAAATATGTTTTCTTTAGTTTGTACGAAAGCAAACACTTAGTTTAGTATTGCAAATCGACTTGGTTTTCATGATAAGCAATTAGATTTAATAATGTTAACATATAAACTATTTCAATAATATGTGTTACTTATATATATTTTCTGACACAAACAAGTACTTAAATCCTCCATTATCTGGCGTAGATGTCCACTAAGACACGCGCGGTATTATAGTAATGTTCTGATTCAAATTTACATCTCTCTAGATAGGAAAATAATCATGCGTTCTTATTTTATGATCTGCATTTAAATGTACTTAGCCCGGATAATATGTATAGTTACAGTCGTTACAAAAAATCGCATTTTATAGATGTTTCAGTATTCAATAGACTAGCTATTAATTGGATCAAAATATCAAAATCCCTGAATTCGTGTTAACTATAGCAGCTCTAGGAAATGCGTTGAACAGAAAAAGATAGATTCTTTTCCATGGGTGCCCTTATATTTTTAGCTGAATGTAACTACACTCTTTTTCTTTTTCTATCGAAATTGTTTTGCAAGTTTTCAATAATTGGTAACTGATGTTCTTTTGTAGTCACTAACATTTATGCAGCATGCATAGCTTTGTAACCGGCGCGGTTGGCAAATGATTCCTGGTTCACCATAGTTTTGGTCCGCTTCTTCAATCAGCTGATTTAGTATCCAACACTTCTTTTAATGCCCGAATTTAGCGTTCATGTCTTGCTAAAAAATATTCAAGTTATCGAATTTAGATGTTATTGTCTTTATTAGAGTGATTTTGGCCATTACTCAGCAAAAGAGAGTTATTTAAATTAAAGGTCAACATGGTATACTTCGCATAATACCTTTAAACTTTATAATGGAATATTCAGATTATTGTAGTCAACTATGGGATGATACATTAGGTTACTTAATACTTGAGAGGTATTTTAATTGCATGAATAGTTTCTTATTTGTTGTCAATTGTATAATAATTCTATTTTGGTGTTAACAATATTGTTTCTTAAAAATCTTTAATTATTAACTTTTAGAATTGCAAATATCTAACTTGAAAATAAAATCTTTTGATTTGAGTGAGATTCCGATATTTATCTTTTATACCTTTATCATTAAAGAAGTTCTAATTAAGTGTGAATGGTTTAACTTTAACTATTTTATCAACTACTACTCAAATTTAGTTGCTCTCGAAATAGGAACAAACAGATCCAATGTAGTGGCGAATGATGGTAGCCCAGCGTAATATTCTCTTAGCTTAGTTTGCAATGTATTTGCAGCTTGAATAATGTATACTCGATCTTCACATTACTTTCTCTGGAATCCACAGTGTTTACGGGCTAGAGGGAATCGGTTACAAATTCAGCACTGGCCATGTCCTTTATCATAATTTAACCGTTATAATTGTGGCACTGGTTCATTATATCATATGTATTCCAATATCTAAATATCTACTAAGTGTTATTTTTAGATGGGCATTCCATAGGATGCAATGGAAAAATAATATTTTCCCAAAATACATTAAAGAAAAATCAAATATAAATTACAAAGAATTGAAAATATTTAGCATAGATGAACTAAAATATCAAATAAATAAATCAAAGATAAAAGATAAATCAAAAAGATAAAATTCAAAACTTTTTACAGTACAAAAAATAAAAAATAAAATAAAAATCATAAAGAAAAATTACGAAGAAAAATCAAAATCAAAGAAATTTAATAGAAAAATCAAAATTAAAATCAAAGGGATTTGATCAAAAATCAAAAGAAAAATCAAAGAAATCACAAAGAAAAATCAAAATCAAAATAAAAAAGAATTGATTAAAAAAATCAAAATGAAAGGGATTTTATCAAAAGAGAAATCAAAGATAAATCACAAATATTTTGATAAATTAAAAAATCAAATAAATAAATAAAAAATAAGAAATATTAAAACATCAAATAAATAAATCAAAGAAATTTGATCACAAAGATATGAAAATATTTACCAATAAATCTAATATTAAAAAATAAATTAAGAAATTCATTATTAATATAAATATATATAATTATTATTAAATAATGTTATTAAAATATTACAAATGCAATTGCTACTAGCATACCTATATTTTAAAAAATCTATATAATATATTGAGAGATATCCTTCTCAAGGTGTCTATTTTAGATTAAATTTCCACCATATAAATGCAATAGATTCTCGGGAAGGATATCTCTCGGCTTATTTTACATAGATTTTTCTAAATATAGGTATGCTAGTATATTAAACATACATATAATTTTCTATCAGTGTAATCCTCCGTGAACCTTCTTTTTAAGTACAAGTGTTAATTTATAATTTATTCACATAATTCATATTCACAAATGCTAGTTTGTAATTCATAGTGTGAATAAATGAATGATTTCTTAATGTCTATGGCTTATGAGTTCATATTTATTCTTAGATGAATTTTTGTGTATTAAATATATGGAATCGTGTTTTGAAAAGGGGGAATAACTAATATTATCTCTTTATTTTCTCTCTAAGTCTTTAGGGACATTGTTGATGAAAGCAACGTGTATAAAATTTCATACAAACGATGCATCTTAGTGCATTAAGATTCTATGTGTACGAGATCTTGCCATATAGTTGTTTCCTTATTTAAAAATAATCAAAACCTTGTGAGAGTTTTCGATATCTATATGCACTACTAGGGGTCTTGTATACATGAATGTATTCAAATTACCTATGGCTCTTGAACTTCTAGTTGCTCTTGAATCGTAATTGAAGGTATTTAATTATTTTAGGTCTTAAATAGTCCACAATGAATGTGTATAGTATTATGGAAAATTATTCATAATGGAATGGTTATTTTGACATTTTGGCATTTGTTAAATACTTCTTAGAGGTGTTGTATGTTAATTCTTATTGTGATAGCTAGTTTCTAAGAACCCTAATATAAGTTGTAGGGTCTTGGAGTGAGTCTACAAACATTGTTGCCTTGATTAATTTTTTTGTATGCAGTCATAATGGTAATATCTAAAACAAATTTTTGAAAAACTAAATGATGTAAGAATTATATTGTTCTTCGCATTCATAGTATTCTATTAGTGTGAACTTCATGACATTATGTATTAGACACCCAACTTTCTATTTTGAACATTGATTGCATTTTTCACCCTAGAATATATTGGTTGTGCTTTTGCAAACGACTTATGCTTACGGGTTGAATATCAAAATTCAAGTTACTGGTCAGTTTTAGTAATTTGTCATCTATCTCTACTCTAAATTTCAAGTCTCTCAAAGTGAAAATTGAGATTATGGCAAACTTTCCATTGTCTTGAATTTGGCAATTTAATGGCTAGCAATATTTTAAAAGGGAAAAGTGCTTTAATGTGATTTCTTGAATGCCCACACAATTTATTGATTGTAGTAAGGTGAAATGGGGCAAAAATTTAAATTTCTTAATTTTATTTCATATAGGTAGATTTTATTAAAAATGAATATTAATTTTTTTCCTTAATGTGATTAGGATTGGGTATTATGTATTTGGACATTTAAAATGTTTCAAACACCAAAATTCATAGGGGAAATATTTATTTTGTTTTGTTTTTTCCATCACATCACCAAATGAGCTGTCTTCCCATTTTCTCAATCATCAATAGCCTATGTACTATACATCTAACTTATAAATA
Organism: Sequoia sempervirens; assembly: GCA_007258455.2. NCBI lineage: Eukaryota > Viridiplantae > Streptophyta > Pinopsida > Cupressales > Cupressaceae > Sequoia > Sequoia sempervirens. Next base: position 6,218 of record VDFB02010439.1, read on the forward strand.
AATTTATTTGAATTTGTTAGTGAACCCATTTAATAACTAATAACATTTCTAATTATGTGGATAGTTAAATATTTATTTTATATAATGACATGAGAATGGAGTAAAAGCTACCAACATATTCTTTAATGTTTAGGCAAGTAAAGAAAGGAAATTTTTAGTTAATGAAACTATGAAGAAATTAAAAATAAATTGGCATGGCATTTTCCTATTTTATTGCATGGATCCTTTGCATTACCCACTCCTTTTCTCCCTTTCCCTCTCACTTAGTCGTTTGCTCCAAAAGCTTACAATGGTTTTTAACATTTTAATGCCTTGAGCCTAGCAGCTCAAATAAATTAGACATGCAACAACATTTTTATAATATTTTGGGGTAGTTCCTTTTCCACGTTGGGGCAACAAATAAATGGTAATTTCTAGCTCAACCATGGCTATAATGGGCTAAGGTTACCATACATTGATGAATATAAAAAAAAATTAAACAATATTTATAGCCATGCTTGAGAGAGGCACCTTAAAACTACCCAACACACAAAGTCGAAGGGGCAATGCATCAATTGATGAGTATTCTTTAGTTGTGTAAGCTAATATAAATATTGTCAAAATAAAATAAAAACAAAAGAAATGTGTAGCATTGTGCAATTAAATTAGAGGTTGAACCAACATTATTTGATGTTTTAAAGACAAGTATGAGTGGTTGGCAATGTAGAATGGAGTTATTTATCTATTAACATAAGATGTTTTGGGAATTTGACTATGACATGTGATAACTTTATCTAAGAATAGACATTATATAGGTCTCTTATATATCAATATTTAGCTAGAACATAAATTTTGTTTAGATTATTCTATAATTATCAAAAGTAACAAAATTCTAAAAAAGTTGTCTTAAATCAATAAACTTAAAATACATGCTTGTAAAGATGTTGGAGAATGGTGAGAGGATGGATAATTTGAAGGTCGATACCCAACCCCCTCAAATTAATATCACGATGGATAAACTTAAGAAATAGATTCATTTGTAGTATTTTAAACTCGTTCAAATTGTGTTTCTAGTAAGATATATAATCTTCATAAACTTTGAATGCTAGGATACCATAAAGGTTGTAATTTATACTCATACCATGGTATTTGTGATTTAGACATTGTATAATAAGAGGAGCTTGAAAATCTTAGGATATTATAAATATGATTACAGATCTATTCAATTTGTTTTACATTTTTTATAATAGATTGTCTGAATCAAGGACAATTATAAATGGTTACTTTCTACTATTATCAATAAAATATGTGCATGTTATAAATATTAGGGAAATTAAAATGAAGCATCATATTTTTCCAATAAGTTGATAACTCTTAAATTTATATATAGTGTACAAATTCTTATTTGTAAATGTTCATTTATATTTTATAGACTTTGTAATACTATATGCATAAATGCATGTTTAATTTGTAGACTTTGTAGCTTAATCTAACTTACAATGTGTTTTTAATAATTTGTGTTGGTATCAATTTGAGTTTTGGTTCTCAAATCCCTAAGGATGAATAATCTCCCAAGTGTCAGGAGTGTCAAATTTAGGAAGAGTATAAAAAAACCTACATTTATGTTGGGCAATTGAAGATCAATTATGGAGGTGGGTATAACCTCTTTCACTTCTATCTCTATTGAACCAAGGGGGTTTCCTTAAGGTGTTGCAATAAATATCACCACAACAACTAAACATTCACCATCACACAAACCATACCCATTGCATAGTGCACCCTAATTTTGGTTGTCACTTTGTGCCTATATGTTAGTTTGCAAAACTCCAAGTCAAGCACCTTATTAGAATAAATAATCTACCACATAGATGTCAATGAATGAGTTTTATAATAACCTCTCTTGATATTATATACATTTAAATATGGTAGTGGGAACACAATAAAAAAAGTGAAAAGATATTTATATTAATTTATATTGAGTGTGTTTGGGATGATGGGGATAAGGAACCAATTGCAGGGCGATGCCTTTATCAAGTTGGGCAATAGAGTCTCTAATTTCAACAAAACATATAATAATTGAAACCAAAGTGATACCTTAATCAAGATATCATGTCAGACTAGGCCTCTAAAAATGCACAAGCAAGCTAGGCTTTACACATACACTAAAAAAAACTATAGATAGTTGGAAACCATTAAATGATTCTACTTAGTAATCCATGAGAACAACCATATATTTTCTTTATTGTTTTGAGAAGATACCTTGCAAAATATTTACAAGGATTCTACAATTGTTTGGTTGGCCAACTAAATAGAACACATCTAGAAATTCACACCATACACATAGAAAAAATAAAATTGAATATGTCATTAATCATTCAATCTATAAAGGTTACAAATACTTTACAAATTTGGGACAAATCTAGATCATTACTGTAACAAAATACAATACCTGGAGATATGGAAACTATGAACCCTAGGGTTATGTTGTGTAAATATTTATCTATGCTATGTTCCCCTCCAATTCAACACCATCCCATCTGTATGTAAAAAAGAAAAAGAAGGCAGTTATACTCCAATGTAAGTTAGAACAAAGTGGGAAACGTGCACACTTTCATGAAAAACCTTCAAAATCTGCAAGCTCAACAATCATAGAGGGTGCCCATACCCTAGTCATTGTCATCATAAATTTTGCAAATCATAATCACCTTTATGGGATCTACAAACATCTTGAGTTGTGTGAAAATCATTCCTTGTCCATTTTCCACACCTCTCAACATTAATGGTATGAGGATTTATGTGAAAGGACAAGTGAATCACTTGAAAAATACGTCAAAATAGAATGGCGTCTTAATTATCAGGCATTGGAAACTTAACATCTACAATAAATTAGGAAATGTGCAAAGAATTGACTTTCCCAATGTGTATGTGTCAATCTACATAAAGAGTTATTTTTGGGTGTCATTAGATCTGATCTAGTGGGTGGCAAGTGTTAAAAACACATTAATGACGTTCTTGGGTCACTCCGCAAGTAGATAGGGATTTTATGATCAAATGATGAAGTTTTAGAATTGGCATGTTAGGGAGGGACAGTTCAACAGGCATGCTAGGAAGATCGAGCCTTGAATCCCAAAAAGGAAAGGCGTAGACTATTAGGGTTGGAGTTTCAATCAAGGCTTAACATGGTATCGAAATAGGGAACAGTTAGAAGTTTGACTCCGAAAGACTTTATAAAGGAATTGATGAAGTTTCAAGCATTCAAGGATAGAGAGAAATAGATATTTGGATAGGGATGGCCGAAAGTCCAACTCTAAGACAATTTTTGTAGTAAAAAGTAGTGAGGTTTTGGAAAATCAAGGAATCAAACACAAAAAAAATGGATATTGAAGGATGGGATGGATGAGGAACTTTGAAGTCTAATGAATTGATGATGTCAACATGGCTTCATCACATCAAGATTATTAACATCAATATGACATCATCAGGACATGATGTCAACATGACGTCATCACATCAAGATTATTAACATCAATATGACATCATCAGGGCATGATGTCAACATGACATCATCCAAATAAGGCTATTAGATGAAGGTATCAAGGAACGGGGAACTTTGAAACTCTAACAAAAAGGGACTTAGAAGAAAATTGAACTTCCAAAATTTTGGGGTTGAAAGGGGTGGCATGAAGGGACGAGCAACCACAAATGTTCAAAATAGAGGAATTTTAAAAAATACTTAAGGGAATGTTAGGATGTTAGACTTTCGGGAAAGGCATGATTGAGATGACAAGTCTAATGGGGATGGAGGGATCTGAAAGTCTGAAAGGCTTATAAAACTTGAGCAAATTTTGACAAAGAATAAAGTGGGGCATTGGGACTTAAGGGATGGAGGGAGGGAGGTACCTGAATAAGGAACGATCAAAATTTTGACTCTGAGAAAAACACGTAGATCTTTTATATCCTTCAAGCTTCGAGGATTAGATATGCCAAAGGAGGTATGATTGTATCTAAATCCATGATAGTTTGGAAGGCTGACTAACTCAACACTTAGCTAATTTTCAAAGGATTAAGTGATATATCTAGATCAATAGGGAAGGATTGAAGGTATGGAAGACCTTGAATCTTCAACAAGACAACAAATACACCGTAGCCAAGGAAAACATCAATATCACTATGAATTTTTATGGATTTTGGGCATCATTTGACACCTAGGGAACTCTATTAGGATATCTCATTTCGATTACTAATGATGAGTGAAATAGGGTCAAAAAACACAACTTTTGGGGTAAAGAAAGGAAAAAATAAGATACAAAAATAAGGGTTCCAACGTTGGATCTAGTTGGGGATGTGTGTCTCTTGTAGACATAGTGAGAATCTAGATATCTAGGAACAGGCCAAAATTTGGGACATAAGAGAGATCAAGACAAACACACTTTATAGATCTTTAGGAATAAACAAAAAATTGGGGAAAAAGAGAGATCTTGGAAAATACACTTCATCGTGATCAAAGTGGGATCATTATTGTACAGACACAACAATATATACAAGACAAGACATTATATCAATGGAAAACAATAACTTGCAACCAATGACATGGAAGCACATAGAAATTGAAGATATGTTGCATAAAAAACTTACCACTTTATTTTGCAAGTGAGACCCTACATGAAAACCCATGGCACATGGACATGAACAAGATTTTGCATCTTCTTTCCTTTTTCAAACACCATTGATTGAAGGAATTGATTTGCCTCAACCTAAAACTATCTTCATCGCCCAATTACAGCAACTTTGGCCTCTTTCTCACCTACATGGACCTATGATTGCCTCCAAAAGAGTGAAGGCTAGCTTCACAATTAATCTTGTCATTGCAAGGTAACAAGAAAAAAGGCCTCTGAACCATGCCGTGATAAATCATTAAAGTCTAGAATAGACAGGGGCATAACTTGAAGAATAAGACTAGTCTTGATAAAAAACACAAACTTCATCATACATGTTGACCTTATCAGCTGAATTGAAGAAAAAATAAAATGATTCCAATTCATATTGTTTAATAAAAAAACACGTCTCATCATTTTGCTACCTTGCATGAGGAAAATCCTTCTCATGCATATCAAAATAAAAAAAATGAAGCTTAGACATATAGAAAACTTGAGTAGCTAGTTCATCATCAACCTAGAAAACTTTGTGTTGTTCAACGCCATCACAAGCTAAATGTTGGGCCCAAGTTGAATACTCAAAATCAAGCACACTATCACACATACTAAAAGAATCTACATCTTCATCATGAAGGAAATATTTGCATTCAAATCCACTCATCTTAGAGACAATAAGTAACTAGCATACCTCACTATCATTTATGTTTATGTAATATTTATCAACACTGTAAACATAAGAACCATTAGACACTTTAGGTGAAGAACTAATTTTTTCAAATTGTCTCATTGTTTCAATTTATTCTTGGTAATGTGTGTTATTGGTGCCACCCAAATTAGACCTATGACACACTTTCAACCCCCACATCATTGCATCAATAACCTTATTCAATGACCCTTTTGAAATTCACTCTACATGAGGAAGACATGTCTTGCACCAGGTATGTAAACAAGTTCTCATATGCATTCACATGATTAGTATCTTCACATTCTTCAATGGCAAGGTCTTCAAATTGAAAATCGATGACTACACTAATATTTACTTCAAAAAATTTGTCATCAAGTGCAGTTACCTCTATGTTATCCTTATGCAAACAAATGTCAATAGCCTCAATATCAAGGACAAAAGAGGGCAATACATAAAACAAAAAAATATTTTTCTTATTCATTATTTACATCAAAAATATGTGTATACTTTGTATAATTAGTTATGTGAGCTTATTCATCTAATTATTCGCTTGCATACACACCACCCATGTTTGTACTACTATACTAAACATTAGGATCAATCTTCTCATCATCAAACTGGAAATCAATAGTGATCTCTTCGTTATTATCATCCAACTAAAGTGTAGGTGCAAATGTTGTCATCTTCATTTGTATTCTTGTCATACAGTGCACCAACACCTTCCTCTACCCACCTACAAACACAATCATTACTTGATATTGTGCTTGAATTTGATGCAATATGCATGCCTTCGTAGTTCATAATAACCTACTCATTACTAGCAACCTTCATACTTGAGGACAATGATCAAGATACAATCATATCCTTTTTCACTTTCTCAATGGAATCAAGGAATAAATACTCATTGCATATATTTTTGGCCAAACTAGACATTGAACTGATTTTTTTTAACTAAATCTTCACTTTCAGGCACCTATAGTTGCTAAACCATGAGAAATTTGAAGATGATGCAAACTAGTGATTTGTGAAATTTTGTTTGTAGATTCTAAATATATATATTTTTAAAATTTTGGAATCAAATTGCATTTCTTTTTCCATCTCCTTCGAAAACTAGTTTTTAACAGTAAACATCATTTTTAAAGAGTTGTGTACTTGCTAACACAAATTTTTTTCTATGAAGGATAAAATTCTATTTTTTTCTAATTTAGATTTGTAACTATGATATCTAGTGCATGTAATTGGTTTCATAGTGTTTTATTGAATATTTTTTTCTTAATTAAGTTTTGAAGTCAGACTAGTGACAATTCAGACATAGGTTTACTTGCTAACACAACTTTTTTTGTATGTATTGAAATTCAATTATTATTTTTCGTGTTAATATGGGTATTTCTTATTTGGTTTCTCCTTTTGTAGTGTGAACAAGGCATCTAACTAGTTATTAGTTAGGTCATATTCACGCATGTTCATGTGTTAAGTTTACTTAGGGAGTTAGGAATCTTTCTAAAAGTATTTAATGCGCATGTAATCTAATCCCCTAGTTGTCATATGAAATAGGATAAAGACACTTTTCATCATCCTAATTAGTCATATCTCTCAACCTTGCCTATATAAGCAAGGCGTCATATGCACATTTTTATCATTGATGTAAGAGGTTTTAATCATAATGTATTTTACATCATAATCAAGCAATATTTTTCTCTTGTTGCTCTCTTGTAAAAATTAATCTTTGGTTGTAGGTGATCTTGGAAGCTTGATTTAATTTATGACTCTAACAAAACCTTCATACCACCTCAATTCCTTTCCATACAAGTACCTAACAAAAACTTCATCCACATGTCTTTAGAAAAAAAACATTTTTTTAAATGCCCCAACATGTGTGTCCCCTTCATTGATATCATACCCATCAAATCTAGACATTTAGTTATGATTTTCATTTCATAATCAACCCAATATATGTCTATCTATTTGTAAAGAGTGTCAGGGGAATGATAGGGAATTGAGTAACTTGACCTTTTGTAACAACAAGATGGACATTGGATTGCAATGCCTTGATTCTTTCTTCACATTCTTTTTCAAGATTTTTAAGTTCTTCCATCCTTACCTTGTTTTTAAGTATGGATACCTATAATTCTGAATGTGAATATTCATTTGATGCGGGGTTGTATGAACATGGATAATCATCCTCATAATTAAGATCTTCCTCTCCACTTACTAAAAGAGCATTTGGATTCATAGGAGTGGCAAGTTGAACCTTCTACAAATTTCTCTTTGCAAGAAGTACTTGTTCTAGGTGAAACAATAAATTATTTCATGTTCGACTTCTTGCTTGTATGATGCCTTGGGAGGAAGAGGTAATTGACCAGTATCATGTGTTTCTTCATCTAGATAACTCATGTGCCAAGTTTTGGTGCATCATAGTATTTTTCCCAACTCATCCTATCAAGAAGCGCATGATTCCTTTTTTATTGAGCTTCTTGTTGTTCAACAATTGCCAATTGTTTTAGTTTCTCCTCTCCGAGTTTATCTATTAATTCATCTATTTTGTTATTACAATCATATGATGTGATGGGAGAAGATGCGGATTGATACATAGGATATGTAATACAATATGTATCCTTGTCCTTTCTACCAATAACCATATCATTTCTTTCTTTATAATCAGACCTATGAATTTGTTTATTTATTTATATTATGCCACTACTTGAATCTTCAGAAGTATATAAGTATTGATTTCTAAAATTAATGCATGAATTATTTCTACCTATAGAGCTAACTTTTGAGATTTGAGAGGAATTTCTAAGTGACTTAACATTACGTAGAGCTTCCCGAGATGGATGTCTTCGTGTATTAGTTGAAGCCACATTTTCTCCTTTCTAATTAGAGGGTTTCCTTCTCCTTTCCATCTCAAATTCTATCGTTCTAAGTTTTATTATTTTTGGGTTGACTGAAAAAGAGTCACAATGCTTCACTTGGAAGAAACAAAATATTTCCAAGGATTAATAATTTAAAGTACCAAACAAGGAAACTTCCCTGTTTTGAGTTGTAGATGTTTTCAAAATGAGAACCAAGATTTTCTCCTAAAAAATGACATCATTTTTTGACATAATTTGATAGGCTACCAACCTCAACACACAAAAAATCCACTTTTTGAAATTGGCAATCAAGTTATAGAGGTTTCAAAATATGTAATGGGCTTACATTTCACCAGCAACGATTGATTGTCATAAGTTGATGGGTTGTGAACTCACCCAAACACAAGTCCACTAGTTGAAACTGACAATCAAGTTGTAGAGGTTTTCAAAATATGCATTGAATTCACACTTCACCAACAATGATGTTATTTTGTTGGTGATCTGAGTTGCAGGTCCCATATCCCAAAGGATGGATAATCTCCCATACCACAAAACTTAAGTTCAAGTTGGGAAACTAAGAACCAATTACTAAGGTGGGTAAAACCTTCTTCACTTATGCCTCTCCTAAAATAATGGAGGGTTTCTCTAGAGTGTTGCTATAAATATCACCACAACAACCATACATGTTGCATAATGCACCCCAATTTTGGTTGTCACTTCGTGCCTATATGTCGGTTTGCAAAACTCAAGGTCAAGCACCTTATTAGATCAAATAATCTACTGCACAAATCTCAATAAATACATTTTAAAATAACCCTTATAATGTTATATACATTCAAACATGGCAGTGGAAACACACGAGAACAAACAAACTAAAAAGATGCTTATATTAATTTATATTGAGTGTGTTTGGGATGATAGGGAGAAGGAGCTAGTAACAAATTGATGCCTTTATCATTTTCGGCAATAGAGTTTCTAAATTCATACAAAATATATAATAACTAAAAACAAGGTGATACTTTAATCAAGATATCACATAAGACTTGGCCTCTCAAAATGCACAAGCAAGCTAGGCTCTACACATGTATTAAAAAAAACTATAAATAGTTGCAAAATATTAATTGAGTCTACTTAGTAGTCCATGAGCATACCCATTACAATTCCTTCATTGTTCCAAGAATATACCTCGCAAAGTTTTACAAGAATTTACAATCATCTAGTTGGTAAACTAAACAACATAAATCCAAAAATGCACACCATACACATGGAGACATTCGACTAAGGTCAATTATGCTATTATTCATTTGATCTACAAAGGTTACAAATACTTATTACAAATTTGAGATGAATCCAAATCATTACAATAAAAAAATACAATACCCAAATATGGAAACTATGAACTCTAGGGTTCTATTGTGTAAGTCTTTCTCTCTACTATATTTCTCTCTAATCTAATGACATTTTTTGCTTGTAAAAATGAAAAAGAAGGCACTTATACCCCAATGTAGGTCAAGATGGAGTGGGAAATGTGCACACTTGCATGAAAAATATTAAAAAATTACAACCTCAACAATTGCAAGGGAAGCCCATAACTTAGTCGATATCATCATAAATATCATGGATTAGAATTGCTTTTCTTGGATCTATGAACATATCGAACTATGTAAAAATCATTCATTTTCCTTTCACCACTCCTTTGAACATTAATGGTCTGATAATTTGCATGCAATGACAAGCAAATTGCCCAAAAAAATCCATTGAAATAGAAGCTTGGAATAATATCTCAATTATCAAATGCTAAAAAACATCTACAATAAATTAGGATATGAGCAAAGCATTGTTTTCCCATTTGGGTCCATGCTAATCTATATAAGGAATGATTTATGGATACCATTTGATGTAATATGGTGGGTGGAGAGCATTGAAAATACATTAATGTTGCTCTTGGGTCTTTTGCACTCAAATTGTGGACTTTTAGAATTGGCATGCCAAGGAGGGGAAGTCTAAAAAGCATGTTGGGAAGATCGAGCCTAGAATCTTGAAAATGAAAGGTTTCAAACTATCAAGGTTGGAGTTTTAAGAAAGACTTAACATGGTACCAAAATAGGGATCGACCAAAAGTATAACTCTGAAAGATTTTATAAATGAAATTGCAAAGTTTTGGGCTTTTGAGGATAGAAGGAAAGATGTACCTAAATAGGATATGACCAAAAGTATTGGCACCAATCATGGAGTGACTAAATTACAAAATTTGAATCAATTATATTGACACCATGAGAATTGATGCTTTAATTGACCAATTTGAAAAAGTGAGTTCAACTAAAACAACAAAAATGTGGACACATAAAAAGTAACATTCTTGGAATGTGTTCAACAACACTAAGATTAGGATGAGATTAATATTTGATGAAATAATCATGATTATTGACATTTGTAATTAATTCTAAATATAAGGAGCATGTGAGGGCATCCATAGTGAGTTCCTAAATAATAGGGGCACATGGGGCACCCACATGGTAAGGTGACACTCACCTTGTGTTTAGTTAACTATATAGAGTAACAGTTAACACTTCTGAATGCATGTAAAGATCATAGGAGTTAGGATTTGATGTTTGCATGCTTGAAGTTCAGTTCAGTTTAGTTCAGATCAGTTCAGTTCAGTTCAGTTCAGTTCAGTTCAGAATCAGTTTAGTTCAGTTTAGTTTAGTTCAGTTATGGTTCAGTTGTCTTCAGTTAGTTTCAGTTGTATGTTAGTTAACTTCAGTTAACTTGGAATGCATGACTAATAACATTGAGTTGTATGACATATAACAGGGACTACCTCCAGTTAACAGGGGATGACCATTCTTGCATGAATGGTGTTGAGTAAATGTTTCAGTTAACTAGAAATCACTTGGAGCCAACTTGGGCGCCCAAGATGCTTTCTTGGATTTACCTCTCATGCATGATAAGATATTTTTGAAGGCTCAATTAAGTAGGATTACTTAAGGGCACCAACTTTGAGGAAGAGCTTTGGAATTATCACCAAAGTGAAGGATAAGTTGTAGCTTCAGTTTGGGATGCCAAAATGCATGAAGCACATGTTGTAAGCTTTAGTCTTAACAAAATAACTCAACTTGAAACAATATGGCATACCTTTTCAAGGGCTTGAGCTTGTGCATTGTAATTATCACCATTTGGAGATTACAAGGTTGCATATTGTCTCTATATCTCATTCAAGTTGAAGAGATTTTTCATAATTGTTAATTGTAGGTGTGAAGAAGATTGGTAAAGACAAAAGAAGCATTCTCAAGCAAGAATTGGAGCTATTGTAATTCAAAGATTGAATAATAGAATAATTCTTGGTGGAGTTTTTTCTTGAAAGGGTTTCTCCACGTTATATCTTGTGTAATCTTTCTAATATCCTTTCTAGTTCTTCTATCAACTTCTCTCTTCATTCTACAACAATAAAATGAATTAATCAAGATAATCACCCACAAAGAATATATGTAACAAAGAAAGAGCTTACTTAGATCAGCACTATTAAAGTTTTACAGAGTATTAAGCTAAGAAAACACCTCATTTTTCAACATTTCGTATCAGAGCTGAGGTTGGGTAGAGTATTGGGACGCCTTTCTCTTAAAGTTTGAAGGGTTTATTGGCTTAGTGGGAGCTCTTATTATTTTAGTAATTTTCTGATTTTGGAATTAAGTTTTTGTTGCAATGAATTCAAGGTTAGATATTGAAAGGTTCAATGGTTCTAACTATGAAATGTGGAAATTAAAAATGGAAGATCTTCTTGAAGAAAGATATCAATGGTTAGCGGTTAATAATGAGACAAAGACACCTACAACTATGTCAGATGACGATTGGGCTAAGTTAGATAAAAAGGAAAGAGGAACAATTAGATTGTGTCTTGTTGATATTGTTCTTTTAAATATTTCAATGGAAACCAGTGCATATAAATTGTGGAAAAGAATAGGAGATATTTATCAAACAAAGAGTCTAGCAAATAAGTTGTATCTAAAAAGGAAATTATATTCATTGAAAATGAAAGATAGTGATTCAGTAGCACAACATTTAAATGCTTTCAATTTAATTCTCAGTCAGTTAGAATCCATAGATGTAAAGCTTGAGGATGAGGATAAGTGCATTTTATTGCTTTGCTCTTTACCATATTCTTGGGAAAATCTAATAGTTGCAATTAGTGGTAATGGTGCAGATCCAAAGATGGACAACATCATTCCTACTCTCCTATCAGAGGAGATGAGGAGGAAATCTAAAATTGGCTCCCAAGATGCCTTGTTTGTAAGAGGTAGGCCTAAAGAGAAGGAATCTAAAGCAGACAAGAAAGGAAAGGGTAAGTATAAAGGATAGTCAAAAACCCCTGGTAAGAGTAAGGTAAAGTGCTGGAATTGCGAAAAACCTGGACATATTAAAAAGGATTGTAAGAGCAAGAAGAAGAGTACTAATGCTTCTACAGAAAAATCCGATGACAGTAATGATGCATTAGTCATTTCTTCTAATACTATTGTTGATAACTCTTGGCTTCTTGATTCAGGTTGCTCCTATCATATGACTCCTAGAAAGGAGTGGTTCTCTAAGTATATTGCATATGATGGAGGAGATGTCTTCTTTGGAGACAACAACACAACAAAGGTTGTTGGCAAAGGAGAGGTAAAATTGTGTTTTAGTGATGGTAGTGTTAAAACCCTTAATGATGTTTTACATATTCCAGGACTTGTAAGGAATCTACTTTTTGTCTCTAAGTTTAATGATTTTGGAATGTATGTGACATTTGACAAAGGTGGTTGCAGATTGGTGAAAGGGAATATGGTGGTTGCTAAAGGATCTCAGATTGGGACTTTGTTTAAGCTGAATACCTCCAATGTAAATATTTTATCAAATGTAACTGAAGCTGAAAATACATGTATGCTATGGCACCATAGATTGGACCATATAGGTGAAAAAAGTCTTAGGACCATTCTTAATAAAAATTTGGTTGACGGTATTCCTAATTATAATATTGGAAAAAATGACTTTTGTGAGCACTGTGTGTTTGGAAAGCAATCTAGATCTAAATTTCCTAGTGGTACAAATCGAGCTAAAATATTATTATAGATTATTCACTCAGATGTAATGGGTCATGTGGATATTGACTCTATTGGAAAATCTAGATACTATGTCACATTTATTGATGATGTCTCAAGATACACTTGGATAATGGTGGTGAGTATTGTTCTAAGGAATTTGATGATTATTGTAAGCATGCAGGAATAGTGAGACAAAAAACTACTCCATATACACCTCAACAAAATGGAGTAGTAGAAAGGATGAACCGAACCTTAATGGAAAGAGCTAGGAGTATGTTAAGTAGTGCTAAGCTTGAACGGTTCTTATGGGCTGAAGCAGTATGTACTTCTTGTTATTTAATCAATAGATCCCCTAGTTCATCTATTGAAGATAAAACTCCTTATGAGATGTGGTTAGGTAAGAAACCTAGTGTTGCACATTTAAGGATCTTTGGTTGTGAGGCTTTTGTTCACGTGCCTCAAGAAAAGCGATCTAAATTGGATCCTAAAGCACATAAATGCATATTCATAGGTTATGGTGAAAATGTAAAAGGTTACAAGCTTTGGAATCCAATAACAAGAAAAGTTTCTTTATCTAGAGATGTTATTTTCAGGGAATTTAGAGCTTATTCAGGAGAAGAACAACCAAAGGAAAAGGATACTTCTCGAACAGTGCATTTTGAGACAAATACTGAGAAGCAACAAGATGCACATGCTGAAGAACAAGTGGATGAATTGCAAGAAGAGTATTCAGAAAGTTCTTCTGAAATAGAGGCTCAAGATGAGCATATTGAGGACAAGAAGAAACTCCTTTAAGGAGATCCACAAGACAACGAAATTTGGTTGATAGGTATAGCCCACCTAATTTCTATTGTATTTTTGCTTTAATGAGTACTAATGATGAACCCATTTCTTACAGGGAAGCTTTTTCCTCATACGAGAACAAGCTTTGGTCACAAGCTATGCATGAGGAAATGGAATCCTTGGATACTTGTGACACATGGGATCTTGAGAGTTTTCCCAAAGATAGAAAGGCCATTGGTTGTAAATGGATCTTTAAAAAGAAGATTGGTGTAGATGGTAATCTTGAAAGGTACAAGGCTAGATTAGTAGCCAAGGGCTACTCCCAGAGAGAGGGGGTTGACTTTAATGAAATCTTCTCTCCTGTTGCTAAATTAACTTCTATTAGATTCTTCTTATCTATTGTTGTTGCTTATGATTTTGAAATTGAGCAAATGGATGTGAAAACTGCTTTTTTGCATGGGAATCTTGATGAGGAGATTTATATGAAGCAACCTAAAGGTTTCGTTGTAAAAGGAAAAGAAGAATTGGTTTGCAGGTTAAAGAGATATTTATATGGATTGAAACAGTCACCCAGAATGTGGTACCAGAAGTTTGATGCTTTCGCATTAAAAATTGGTTATGTTAGGAGTGAGGAAGATCATTGTGTTTACATAAAAATTATTGATGATCAACTTTTAATTATTATCTTGTATGTTGATGACATGTTTATTGGTAACAACAAGGTAATGATCAGAGAATTAAAAGCACAACTCTCGAGCACATTTGAGATGAAAGATCTAGGGGCTACAAAATATATCCTCTGTATGGAGATCAGTAGAGATAGAGGTAACAAAAAGATTTGCTTAAGTCAAAGCAATTATGTTGATACTATTTTGAAAAGGTTTAATATGCATGATAGTAAACCAGTTAATATTCCTTTACCAGTTGGCACGAAGTTAAGTTTAGATATGAGTCCTAAATCTGATTTTGATTTTGAGGAAATGTCTGAATTTTTGTATGCTAGTGCAATTGATAGTTTAATGTATGCAATGGTCTGTACGACACCAGATATAGCACAAGCAGTGGGAGTTATTAGTAGGTTTATGTCTAACCCTGGTAAAGAACATTGGACTTATGTTAAGAGGGTGTTTAGATATTTACGAGGGACTTCAGATTATTGTTTAGTTTATCATGGTTCTAATAATATTGATATTATGAATAGATCATTGGTCATACAGGGGTTTGTTGATTCAAATTGGGCAGGAGATCTGGACAGTCGAAGGTCGACAAGTGGTTATGTGTACACTTTTTTTGGAGCTGCGGTTAGTTGGATGAGTAAGAGGCAGCCCATGGTTGCTTTGTCCACCACAGAAGCGGAGTACATGGCTGCCACACATACCTCTAAAGAGGCAGTTTGGTTACAGAGACTTGGGTCAGGTATTGGTTTTAATTGCAAGCAAGTTAGGCTTGAATGTGATAGTCAAAGTGCTATTTGTTTAGCCAAAAATCCTATGTATCATGCTCATACTAAACATGTAGATGTTTAGTATCACTTTGTGCGAGAAATGGTTGAGAGTGGGAAAGTATTAATTAAAAAAGTTGACACTTTAATTAATGCTGCAAATTATCTTACGAAGCCAGTTCCTACAGATAAGTTCTCATGGTACAGGAAGGCCATTGGCCTTGAGTCCTATACTTGATTTAAATTTATTATTCCTTGTTTAGAATAATTGCAATGTATAATTTCAAGTGGGAGAACGTTGGAAATAGGATGTCATTTAATTGCAAATCCTAAACATTAATTATTTCATGTATCTCCTACATTCTTGGAATGTGTTCAACAACACTAAGATTAGGATGAGATTAATATTTGATGAAATAATCATGATTATTGACATTTGTAATTAATTCTAAATGTAAGGAGAATGTGAGAGCGTCCATAGTGAGTTCCTAAATAATAGGGGAACATGGGGCACCCACATGGTAAGGTGACACTCACCTTGTGTTCAGTTAACTATACAGAGTAACAGTTAACACTTCTGAATGCATGTAAAGATCCTAGGAGTTAGGATTTGATGTTTGCATGCTTGAAGTTCAGTTCAGTTCAGTTCAGTTTAGTTTAGTTATGGTTCAATTGTCTTCAGTTAGTTTCAATTGTATGTTAGTTAACTTCAGTTAACTTGAAACGCATGGCTAATAACATTGAGTTGTATGACAGATAACAGGGACTACCTCCAGTTAACAGGGGATGGCCATTCTTGTATGAATGGTGTTGAGTAAATGTTTTAGTTAAATAGAAATCACTTGGAGCCAACTTGGGCGCCCAAGATGCTTTCTTGGATTTACCTCTCATGCATGATAAGATATTTCTGAAGGCTCAGTTAAGTACTTCGAGGAAGAGCTTTGGAATTATCACCAAAGTGAAGGATAAGTTGTAGCTTCAGTTTGGGATGCCCAAATGCATGAAGCACATGTTGTAAGCTTTAGTCTTCACAAAATAACTCAACTTGAAGCAATATGGCATACCTTTTCAAGGGCTTGAGCTTGTGCATTGTAATTATCACCATTTGGAGATTACAAGGTTGCATATTGTCTCTATATCTCATTCAAGTTGAAGAGAGTTTTCATAATTGTTAATTGTAGGTGTGAAGAAGATTGGTAAAGATAGAAGAAGCATTCTCAAACAAGAATTGGAGCTATTGTAATTCAGAGATTGAATAATAGAATAATTCTTGGTGGAGTTTTTTCCTGAAAGGGGTTTCTCCATGTTATATCTTGTGTAATCTTTCTAATATCCAGTCTAGTTCTTCTATCAACTTCTCTCTTCATTCTACAATAGTAAAATGAATTAATCAAGATAATCACCCACAAAAAATATATGTAACAAAGAAAGAGCTTACTTAGATCAGCAATATTAAGGTTTTACAGAGTATTAAGCTAAGAAAACACCTCATTTTTCAACATGTTTTACTTTTTCTAGTTTTTTCCCTTCTTGTGCTTATTTGGCTTGATTTCACCTTGATTTAATGTTGCAATGTGGCCCACACATTCACATTAGGTCTTGAATCTTTATGAATCATTAAGACTTTATGATGTCTTGTAAAGGTGTTGTGAAGTGTTGTGACACATTTTCACACTTTTCTAGACTCTTATTATCATAATTCACCTACATACCCCCTTTTTATCACTTATCAAGTCTTATTTTAAAGTGTTGTAAAGTCTTGTGACAAACTTTCACTCTTTTCTAGACTTGTCATCACCAAATACACCTTTCTTATGCTTTATTTGGCCCCTTTATGTACTTACAGGCCTTAATTAAGTGTATTTTTTAGTACAAACATGACAAACATCATTAAAGACAATATAATTCCTAACACCCATTCATATGCCTTGAGTGGGACCCATTCACCCACGGTGGCGAATGAGTCCCTCTTGGCACAAAAAACAAAATAAACTTAAATTACTGGCGGGTTTTTATTCGTAAAGACCTAAGGTCGGCCTGTGATGTATTTTTGGGAAATTAGGGCATAAGTGTGTATAAATACATGATTTTCTATTCATTTTAACCCCCATTCACCCATTCATCCATGAATTCAATCCATCTAAGCATTCAAACTCAAGCATCATAACATCATTCGATCAAGCAATTATCAAGCATCTTGGAGCATCCATTGACATATCTTCAGATTTCAACAAGGGTTTGGTGAGTTTATGACATTGCATGTTATTTTTTCATCATTCCTTTCTTATTTCATTTCATTATCAAGGGTTTGATTACCAAAGTTGGGTTTGACCAAGGAAAACCCCTATACTGTAACCCTTAACCTTTTTCCCCTCTTTGCATGTGTGTTTACAGGTCTTGTAGGAATATTTTTCAAGGAGAAAGGTGTCAAAAAGGTGTTTCAAAGTCATCTAAGTCATTCAGGTCAAACATAACCCTAATTGAAGCTTGAAGACCTTTTCAGCCTGTTTTCTATAGATTCAGATCTGACAACCTGACAAGCAAAAAAGTACAGATTAGGACCCACAGAGTTGACCTTTGACTTTGCATATTTTTGTAGGTGGAATGATTTGCCATTTATGGCGAATGAGTCCCACTGCCAGGCTGGAAAAAGAGTTTTCTGAATTTTTGTGTTCCCGACATCTCGAAACCTATTCCGGTAGATTTTGTAGACACTGAAAATTGTCCTAGGCCTGCAACTCTAATTTTCATCATAATTCTAATCTTCATTTTCATAATTAAATAATGTTAATTATTTTCTAAAGTCATACATCCTCTATTAATTAAATAATTTCAATAATTTAATTAATTCATTCCCATTTTTATTTCCCTTTGATTACTTAAATAAATATTATTTATTTAATTACATCATTAATTAAACTTATTTTATTTCTAAAATTAAATAAATGTTTATTTATTTAATTTCCTATGACACTTTCCACTATAATTAAATAATTATTTAATTATTCATTGGCCTTTTATCTCTTTAATTAAATAAATCTTTATTTATTCAATTTAATCCAATATCCTTGAATTTTGAATTAAAATCATTATTTAATTCAAAATGATGATTCCTCCTTATCACAATCTTATATAGTTAAATAATATCTTTATTATTTAATTAGTCATTAATCACTTAAGTCTAGATAAGATTTGATTTTCTCTAATTCTATATCAATCTTATCTTCTACATGCAATCTTCTATTAATTAAATAATTTTAATTATTTAATTAATTCACTTTAAGATTTATTCTTCTATTGATTAAATAAACTTAATTATTTAATTAATTCATATTATCTTTATTCAAATCTTGATTAATTAAATAAACGTTCTTTATTTAATTACGTCACTAATTAACTTTATCCTCCTTCTTAAATTAAATAAATTCTTATTTAATTTATCTTTATCATATTTTCAACTATAATTAAATAAATTCTTTATTTATTTAATTATTCATTTAACTCCTTCATCACTTAATTAAATAAATCTTATTTATTTAATTATTTTTCAAATATCAAATCTTGAATTAAATAAATCATTTAATTCGTAAAAATCTATTTTAACGCATTCCTCTATATTTAGATAATTGTGTAAGTTATCTAAGTATTCACTTTGACTCAACTCGAAATCTATTTAAATCAGTCTGTTAACTATGGATTTTAATGTCTGAGTGGCTTTCACGAGTAATCTCTTTGTCATATCAGTTAGTCATCTAGTTCTAACTCGTTTGCGTGTACATGTGTATTAAATATCTTTATTTAATTAATTAAATTTTGTATGTGCATTCGAACAGAGCATTACTTTAATCCTATCTTTATCTTTGTCATGCAAAGACTATTCTTCTATTTTCGAATACCAAACTCGAAGATTAAATCATTTATTTAATCTTTATTTCTATTTTTAGTTTTATTACTCATGTCACTACTAACAATTATCATAATGCATGTCTAATCTTTTGATCTCAACTGTTTGTTGATCTTTCAATCCTGGCCTGCCATTCGAATGATCAATTTTCTATAAATTGATCTGTCTTTCATCATTTCGACCTCCCAAAATCTTGTGACTTTTGGAGAAATTATCTTAAATTTTTGATGTTTCGTTATTATCACAATCCTTAGGCTATGCTTGCACAATCATTGAAAATATGAGGGCAAGTACACTACAGAAGACAAAATGGAGAAGGACAATAGAGGTTATCCATGGAGTTGCATCGATCTTTGGTGAGATTGTTTTATGTTTTAGCTTATTTCCTTTGTTCTTTATTGTTTGACTTTAGATTACATTAGAGCTTTGATTGCATTGAGTGTTTTCTTTTAACCTTTGATGTTTTCCTTATAGTTACATTGGTAAACCCGATGTGAAAACACCATCTTTGCGTATCTATAGACTTTTATTTGATTTTTGCAGGTTTTTGTACGAAACGACGCATATGTCAACGAAAACAATGCAACTGACATTTTGAAACGCATATGCTAGACGAAATGACACATCTGAAAATTTTTGACGCATCTGTGATTTATTGAGCTGCAACTGATTGGTAAAATAACGCGATGCATCTACAGAGAAAAATGACACATCCAGCTGGTAAATTTTTAGGTTTAAATTATCAATTTACAGCTTCCTTTCGTGTTTTTATTTTCGCTAATCTTCTGTTTTCAGCGTGTGTCTCGAGGAGTTAACAAAGTTTTTGTAGATCGATAGTTGAAGACCAATATCAAAACTACTAATGAATCTTTCTACAAAATTCATGTCGAAGACCCTAGTTAAATTTTTGAAATAGATTGTTCAGTAGTGTAGCAAATCTTTCATTTGGATTAAAATTAACAAGTGTTTACTCTATTTGGTGCGAAAGCACAACTGTGTTATTACCCTTTACAATTCGGTATATCGAAGTATCCTCTCCCCTTGCACATTTGTGTGATCCTAGGTGTAAGAGAATCGGTTACCAACTCTAGAACTTGGGCCTATTCTAGTGGGAAAAAGTACTCACCCCAGGATGACTCAAACCCGTAGCACCTTGAACCCGAGGGACTTCCAGTCGGTATATAAAAGTGGGTTCTTGGGGAAAGCCCAAGAATCATGAGTATCATTCCGATGAGATGGATTGAAAGGGACTCTCGTCATATGGATGATACCCCACGAACGGAATGCCCAAATTAAACACCTTTGTTTGTAGTGTCCAAAATCTGTCTATCTATTGGTGCAGCAGGTCAGACTTGTGAAGTTGTCTCACATTTTAATGGTTCATGTGTAGAGATGAAAGTATGCCATGGGAGTTTCATGGGTACTAGAGCTTGGTTGCCCCGAAAGAAGTGTTGAGCCATGGAGGGGAGCCAATGGGGTCAAACTACTAGTCATCTGCCTTGAATAAGCATAGCTGGGGTAAAACCCAAGTGAGAACTCAGTAAAGTAAATACTGTCCATCACAGCCTAGGATGTGCTTGTCTGATTAAACATTCTTTGTGTCAAAATCAAACTGAAAATACGTTATCTTTTGATTGTCTTTGTTTTCCAAAATTTGATCATGACATAGAGCCAATTACATTCTCATTCACTGGAAAAACCGCAACTGATAACCAGAGTCACGCAATTGAGTTTTTGAGTCACAACTTTTTAATATAGAGTCGCATCTATAGGAAAACCACATCTGGTTTAGAAAACCCACACTTGTCTTATTTTGTGATGCATCTGACCAGGTGAGCTGCATCTGTAGTCTGGGACGACACAGTTGTTCCTGTCACAAAAACATTGCCAGTGCATAGTTTAATAGAAACCCGCATCTATCCAGTTCTAAGTCACAATTGTCATCCTGAGTTGCATTTGTCAGAAACTAAACCACAACTATCTGATACCATAATTAAACTTTACCAGAACACCACAACTAAGTAGCAAAAAACCACAATTGAAAAACAAGACCGCAACTGTGAAATTCTATGACGCATTTTCCTGAGAATTACGAAACCAGATTTGAGTGTCACAGATCCAAAACAAACCAATCAAATTAGTATCTAGTTTTACCTTTATCACTGATCTTGGACAGAAACCTAAACGTTTGCTCAAAACTTGCATAAATTGTATTCTTTAGGCATCACTTAGTCATAGCAATAGGTACCATAGCTACACATCTTACTTTTAGTTTAGAGGTCTTTACTACCCTTAGAGAGATCATCCTTTACAGATTCTAGCATAGGAACCCTTTCATACTTTGGTTAAACCCTTGTTCAACAAAACTTCATCACTGAACCTAGTCGTCATATTCTTTACATGAATCCTTCCAGCTCATCAGTCTAGCCTAGGAGTTCACTTTTTCTTTAAGTCCTAGCTCTATCAAGGTTCCTTGTCAAAACACAAATGAAACTTGGGTTAAACTGTAGTTGATAGATACCTCTTTTAGAGTCCTCCAATTTGGTCACCTAGACTTTGCATTTCTAGATATAGTCATCTTATAACAATATCATTCTTAGACATACCTTACTAGCATAGAAAATCCCAAAAAAATAGGTTAGACTCATATTATCCATAGGATTATCTTTTGCATTACTTGCATTTTGAGCTCACATCACATGGTTGAAACCAGATTGAAAAGAAAAGTAAGAGAAAAAATGGTTGATCCTAACGAATTTATCAATCCGTTCTCATCTAGACCTCACAAACAGTTGTTAGACAAATACATTACCAGAGATGCACAAGGGCGTATCATAGTTGAAGAACTAGATGCTGCAACACAAGACCTTGAGTTTTCCATGTTCATAGATGATTATCTAGCAAATGACCCTCAATGTCACTTAGCCAAATTGCTAGCAGAAGGTGCTAAACTGCCTCCTATTTTTGACATTAATAGCCTACTAACTACATCTACTCAGGGAACAAACACCACTACCACTAGTGCTAGCATTCCTCAAGTGACTACAACTATCCCATCTGGAGGGCCCACACAGAGTTCCGCAGCTATACATACATCTCCATTTGGTATACCTACCTCGACACTGGGTTTAAGTTTCACTGTAGGGGTGTCCTCGTCCAATACCTTCGGTATTTTTGGTGGGAAAAAACATTTTAAAACATCAACTCTGATGACATCTACTATACCAACCATCAATGTCACTAGCACAACCCCATAGACAACAACTATATCCAGTCATAATGTTGCTAGTACAACACCACAAACTGGAGTCTCATAGACATGAGGTATACCCTCCTTTCAGTACGGAAACCGACCTCACACTTCACAAATTAAGACACAAAACCCATTTACACAAATCCCTAGTTGGAATCTGTTCACCAACATCCTGAATTCCAATCCACTATACATACCAACATTTAATCAAAACCCCTCACAAAACCTTGGGTATTAAAACACATACATTGATCCAAATAATCCAACCACCATCTCATTAACCCAAGTTGACGTCCTATAGACACAAATGCAGGCACTCCAAACACAAATGGATAACATGACAGTGCTGACTAAGAAATCCTTTTTAGAAAAGGATTTGTGTCCATTTCCCTTTGAAAAATCATTGTACATGACATCTTTCCCTCACGGGTATGTCATACTGAATCTGCCTAAGTACAATAGAAAACAAAATTCGATAGAACATATAAGGGAATTTTCTACTATGTGCATCGATGTTGCTTATGACCCCACTTATCTTATGAGACTATTTCCAAGAAGTCTTGTAAGAATTGCACTCGAGTGGTTTTCTGGTCTAGACTATGGGATCAAATCATGGGGCGAACTAGCTGAGAAATTCATTGAGCAATTCTCCTTCAAAATAGACCATGAGATAAATATAGCGACCTTATGTCACACAACACAAGACGAAGGAGAAAATTTTATCGCTTTCTTCTAGAGATGGAGGACTATAGCCAGCTAGTGTCCCGTTGAGATACCTAAAAAACAAAACGTCACTATGTTATAGGAAAACCTCAACCCAAAATTGAGGAGT
Organism: Sequoia sempervirens; assembly: GCA_007258455.2. Taxonomy (NCBI): domain Eukaryota; kingdom Viridiplantae; phylum Streptophyta; class Pinopsida; order Cupressales; family Cupressaceae; genus Sequoia; species Sequoia sempervirens. The sequence goes on from VDFB02010439.1 coordinate 29,674, forward strand.
GACTTAAGGGTACATTGTTGCACATCCTTTACAGAACTAGTGGAAAAGGGTCTTATCCTAGAAAAAGAGCTTATTGAAAAAGGAGAATTGAAGACACAAACACTTAATAGAAATCCAAATGTGCAAAACACCCCCAACAACATAAACAAGTTTTGGTCTTGGAACAAAAATGTTACCAATGACGGGGTAGTGGATGCTAAAAATTTACAAGCAAGACCGATCATCACCCTTAGAGGAAACCACCCCTCTTCCAATGTACTTAATGTTGTCAACCAAACACCAAACACTACTCAAAACACCCAACGGCCACAACAATAGAGACGGTTTCCCAAATGTGAGTTCACTCCCCTTGGAGAACCCATAGAGCCAGTTTTCAAGCAACTGTTAGAACACAAGCTCATACAACGACAGGAGCCAAGACAATATGATCCAAGACAATTTAAGCCATCTTGGTGGGATGATAATTCCTTTTGTGACTATCATCAAACTAAAGGACATACCCTCCAGAATTGTCGGCAACTGGAAAATATCATACAAGATTATGTCGAAAACAGAACTATCGAAGTTGTTGGATAAAAATTGACATCTACAAACACTGACCACAAGGTCTTTTCAGACCCACTACATGACCATGGGTTTGGGTAACAAGACCAATACTTCCACCAACTATGCTAGTGTGAAGCATGATTATAGTGGCCCCATCATAAATCACCTCTGAGCGGATGATGAACATGTTGATACCATAACCATAAAGCAAACTCCTGAGTGTGTTGTTAACACTCGTCGAACCAAAATCACTGTCCAAGGCCCTTCAACACAGCAAGTACCATAGAATTCCAAGTCACAGTATAACCTACTTGATCATTTGGGGAAGACCCCAACTCAAATCTCTATCTTAGAACTCTTGCGTATTTCACTTGAACACCGCTCCATTTTGGACAAGGCCCTACAAAGTGTGACTATCCCAAATGATCTTGATGTCAATCGATTTGAGGAAATGGTAGGCTACTTAACTAATAACCATCATGCCACATTCTCTAAACAAGACTATGCCACTAAAAAGACCAATCATAATGACCCGTTACACCTTGAAGTCCTTGTTCACAAAACCAAAGTCATACGAGTCCTAGAAGATGAAGGAGTAGGGTTAAATCTTTGCAGTTTGAAATTGGTTAAGGCACTAGGTTTCTCAAAAGCATGTGTAGATACCACTAAAAGCATAGTCATCAAGGCTTATGATGATGAGGAATGGAAATCAAAGGGAGTGGTAACACTTCCTATCAGGATTGGTCCTACAGAGTTAGAGACAAAATTGTTAGGCAGACCATGGATTCATGCCATGAAGGCAGTCCCTTCTACATACCATCAATGTCTAAAATTCCCCTACAATGGCACAAAAATAACAATAGATGGTGACCCAGATCCATTTCAATACTGCACCACTCTACGAGAGATACCCCAACAACAAGTGCTAGTCAACCAAGAGGCTTCATCATCCAAGTCATCTCACTATGTTGATCCATCTACTCTCACCAAAACATCCACTTCACAATCACTACCATCCACTCCTAGGGTTGAGATCCAAGACAAGGGTTGTGGAGAATATCAAATGAAGACTTCCTATTATGTTAGCCACTTGATTCCTCCTAAGTCTTATGGTTTTCCTACAACAGATAGGAGACAGTCAGTAGTCACTATACATATTCCTCCCACTACGACTTTTGCAAAATGGGAAGAATTAAGTAAAGAGGTCGTAAATGCAGAAGATGTGACTTTGTGGTTGTACAGAGAAGATCCTAAAGAACTTCCCTCACTTTCTCACATACCTATAGATCAATATGGCAAAGGTTTCACCATCATGCAAAGCAAGGGCTATAATGGACATAGTGGTTTAGGCTTATATCAAAATGGGAGGACAGAACCAATCTTTGTTTCTCAATGGCCAAAAGGATTAGGGCTTGGGTTTCAACCAATTCAGATTGGCTTTCCTAGTACCACATCACCCTTAATCGAGGAAGTAAGTGCTTTAGAGGATATTGAGACATCTGACGAACCAAATGACCAAACCTATTGTGACTCCCCTGACTCAAATAAATATGAGTGGGATTCCCTGTCATCCACATCCACTATGGACCTTGACAAAATGTTTGGAGAGTTGTACTTAATGCTAAAATCCTCACTAGACCCAGCAAAGTCCTGTCCACATAAGAACTTGACCAAAGAGGAATGGTTAAAACATTACTATTGGGAATCTCTTGATCCCACCTCTTGGGAACTAAACCAACCCGTTTTGAACAACCAAACCTTGGCATTAGGCCCACCTCAGAACCCACCTATATCCAAGAAAAAGACCAAAGAGGACTTGGTACAAAACTTATGTGACTACATGAACAACTCAACTTTTACCTTGACCCCTATAGATTTTGACAACTTCGACGATGGCATGCCTTTAGTCTATCCCCAACTCATTGATTGGGACCAACAAGACACACCCATCTTAGACACTTTTGAGAACGACGAAGCTATCGTTGAGTTCCTGGGATTACGAGAAGGCATACCTCATGGTGATCACAAGGCTGGCTTTACCATCGACTTGGAAAATATGGCATATTTTGGGGAATCTATTTAACCCTCCAGTCGCAAAAATGAGAAAAAGAATAAAAAAGATAAAAAAGACGAGTCTCTAGGTGAAAACCAAAAGGCGCCTCTAGACAATGAAAAAGAAAAAATAAAGGACGCATTCGAAGGCGAAAACCTCTTTGAGGCACCTAAGGATGGAGGTTTGAACATTCTCCCCGTAGCACAGGAAAAGTCACCCATGCTAGTGGAAGAATCAGTTGAAGTCAACCTAGGCACAAAAGAGAATCCCCAGCTAGTTTACTTTGCCGCATCATTAATAAAAATAAAACAATCAGAATTTCACAACTTCTTTGCACAGAGATAGATTAATTTTGCCTGGTCATACGTAGATATGTCAGGGTTGGATTCTGAACTTGTACTACATCATTTTCCTTTGCAACTAGGGGTAAAACCAATCAAACAAAAATTGAGGAAAATGCACCCACAGATTGCTTTACTTGTCAAGGCTAAGCTGAAGAAACTCTTAGACGTTGGGTTCATTAGATCAATTGACTATGCCGATTGGATTTCTAATTTGGTACCAGTCACCAAACCAACAGAGGGCATCCACATCTGCACAAATTTTAGAGACATAAATAAAGCATGTCCTAAGGACGACTTCCTTTACCCAACATTAACATGATTGTTGACATGACAGTAGGCTATGAGATGCTATCACTTATGGATGGATTTTTCAACATATAATCAGATAAGGATTGCAACTGAAGACCAACCTAAAAAAACTTTCACATGTCCTTGGGGAATGTATTGCTGGAATGTTATGCCCTTCGGACTCAAGAATGCTGGAGCAACCTACCAGTGAGCTATGACCACAATTTTTCATGACCTTGTACACACTCTTATGTAGGATAACGTCTTACCATGGCTTGATCATTGTACATATTCATTTTAGCAAGTTGTGTCAATACAGGGGGAAAACGTTGACAATACTGGGCGCAACCAACTTTCAGGTTCTGCCAAAACAGCTAGACAATGACATAAAATCCAATCAAATGAACAAATAATCAAATCACATGAACAACTATCCAATCATTGATCCATATCACAGTTTTCCTCAAGTACCATATCATAACACATTTATGGATGATCTAAAATATGAATAATGTTTGGAATAGCAGTATTATATTTTGAACAATGGTTGTTTGATTTTCGATATCATCCCTCTAGAGCACATTCGATGATGTATTGAACTAAAGTGGCAAGGAAAGAGAATGGTTTTTCTGTCTGATGTCTTGAGGTTAACTATCAATCTGGTACAAATATGTCGCGAGACATGATTTCCAAAGAATATCATTGATAAAAGTTCCAAATTTGCATCAGAAAGTGGTTAATCTTTGTCTGTTTATGTAAGAAATGCTTAGGTCATATCGGTTCAATTATACCTCGATGCTTGTGTTCACTTGCTATATCAAAAATCATGAAAGTTGTACTCAGGTCATCATTGGTGCTAATTTCCCCTCTGATGCTTGTACATACTTCCAAAATTTTAAAATGCTCTATGATGATTCAAGAAAGCTAACAAATGGCTCAATAAACGGTTGGTTTTGTTTAGTTGAATTTCATTTAGATCATTGTACATATCTACATACTAGATTTGCATCAGAGTTTTGAAATACTGAACAAAAACATCAACGGGTGTCATGTCTCTTTGGACTATTTGTGGAGGACATTCGGACATTTGTTTCATTATCATCTTTCATCTTCATCATCATTTCATCTAGTTCATGTGCATATCATATAGTTTATCATTCATTCTCATATCATTTCGATCTTGTATCATTTATTTATCCATCATTATGCATTATCAGGTCGTTTATCATTTTTTTTCATATCATATAATTTCATTGCATACCATTGATCATTCTCATTTTATATCATATTCATTTTATTGCATATCATTTAGATCCTTTATCATTTCATATCATTCATTTATTCATTAGGTATTTCATATCACTTTCATTTTCATATTATCTATTGTCTTCATATCATTGACATCTTACTTATCATTTGTCATTTTCATATTATCTAATGGTATTTCATTTATCATCTTCATTACCATTTCATTTTCATATTTTATCTTTGTGTCATCATTTCACAATCTATTTCATTTCACTTATCATTTCATCTCATTATCATTTCATATCATTTCATCAACATTTCATTACATATCATTTATAATCTTATCATACATCTTATTATTATTTATCATCATCATTTCATTACATATCATTTATCATCTTATCATACATCTCATTATTATTAATCATGTTCATTTCATCCCATTATTTATCATTTGTCACATTACATTCATATCTTTAATCATCTATCATTTTCATATCATTTATATATCATGTCATTTTTTGCATAAAATTTGACCTATTTCACATATCATTTCAAATTTTTTTCTAATCCATATACATACTACACATTCATAATACATTTTCATAAGCACAACATCCATTTTCCATCACATCATTATTATTCATCACATTTGAAAAACCCAAAAACAAACATTCCATGCATACTTTAATTTTTCACATCATTTTTCATAAATATATCATCTATCCCATTGCATACTTTCATAATCAACATCCTAGGTCATTCACCTGCATGAAATCATTAGTACACATCACAAGTCACCATCATATCATGAATCATCTTGCATATCATGTTAGTCATCAAATCATTAAAATTCATATCAAAATCCATACTACATCACGCAGAAATACATGCATATCACATCATCACATAAAAAATGCACATCATCAAAACTCATCGCCGCTGCATATCATCACTCATCAAAAATAGATACAACTATCCAATGAAACTGAAAAGTATAGAGAGATACATGAGATATGATAAAAAACTATGTACATGCTCCAAAAATGACAGACATGTGTGAAGTACATCAATAGTACTACATCAATAAACATCACATATCAAGATTGGTTGGCCGAGCCCCCTGATGGAGTTGGTCTAGAAGATGGTGGCTTGCCACTACCCCCTGCGTTGGGATCCTATCAAGGCCCTGTGACCCCTCTGTTGTGTGTCATAGTCCGTGATCTGCTCCTAGATCTGCTGTGGGACTGAGGGTAAGGCTCTCTGCAGTCGGGAGGGCACAACTCCTAGTATCTAATTTGATAATGCTTAGCCTCCCTGGAAATCTTGAATCCCTTTGCAATGGCATCTCACAAAGATGCACTCTCAACAATTCCCATGAGTCTCTGAGCAACACCCTCTGCCTCTACTACCCTTCGTCTGAAGCAATCTCTCTCTGCTATCAACTGGGCCACCTGTGGGTCTGGGGGAGGAGGAGGTTCATGTGCCTGTGCCTATGCCTGCGCAAGTTGTGCCTATAACTGCACTGCCAAACTCTAAGCCTGAGCCAATTGGCTCTGCAACTGCACTTGCTACCCCTGAAGCATCTATACTTGGGCTTACAAAGTATCTATTTGTGCCTGTTGCATTGTAGAAGAGACACTGATCATTGTCTGTCGTCCAGTACCAGACCTCGACCTCTGCATGATTTGAGCACTGCCCAAGATATCTGTCCTTTTTCTCACTGGCCTTTGCTCATCCTCTCCACCATCTCTGCCGTCATCCCCACCACCATCATCTGAGCTCTCCTCATCTCCACCTCATCTCCACTATCCTCCTCCTCATCCCCTCCACCCACCGCCTACTCTTCCCCTACCACATCCTCATGTCTCTTACCCCCTAGCTGATGTGCCATCAAAATGGGTGCCGACTCATCTAGACATGTAAAACGAGGGAATGGGTGTGTGTGGAAATAAGTAGAGTACTCATCTGACATCCCTGCATCAGTAATATCCAACCTATAAACCCATGCCTCAGGTTGTAAACTGGTATACTCTGTATATGCCACCTGATATGAAATGCATGGCCCCCATCCGGTATCATCCTTGCACCGTCCATAGTGCGCAATGCCCTAAGGCATCCCCTGCGTATAGCCATATTGTCTCTACACTTACAATGCCAAAAATATCTCTATAATGAACAGGGTCTGACCTATCAGATATCGGGGCATACATACAAATGGTATCTCCAGATGATTAGTATCCCACGCATCACAATCCATGTATGGCCTCCATATCACTGAATCTATATCATCAAGAATCTATCCCCAGTACTCCAAGTTGCCCAGCTTGGGTTGGACAAGTGCACTAGAATATGCATACACATATGGCCTACCTGGTGGCCTAACTCTAGGACAAAGTGGTCTCGTAATAGCTATATGCTCCCATGCCCAGATTTGGAGCAGGGTAACACCACAAGACAAACTGGACGACCCTATGTATACTACTTGATGCAGGTCATGATATAAATGAGCTAACATGTAGCTCCCCTAGGCATATCTCCGCTGCTGACCTATCATCAGCTCAAGGATCCTCCCCCACCCAACTGATAATCCCTTTGACTAGTGGTTCGAACAAAGGAAGCCTCCAATGAATGCACCTAAAATGGTAGGTAAGGCCAGACATCCCCTCAAATCTTCCCATGGCACCCAGTACCCTACTATCTGAGCATCCCCAAACACCCTCCTGAGTGCATCTGTACCACCTAGCTCCTTGTGGTCATAAACCACAAGAGAACCTACCACTGGAATCCCCAAAATCTTGTATATGTCCTCAGGGGTCACGGTCATCTCACCCATTGACAAATGAAAGGTGTTATGCTCTAAATGCCACCTCTCTGCTAGTGTTGTCAATAGTCCCCTATTGAATCGAATTGATGGCATAGATAATAAAGGTCCCAACCCACATTCCACTATCAACTGTACATCTATCGGTGTCAGATCTCGTATCCGATCCCAACCTACCGGGAAGTGCTCTCTAATCTGGAGGTTTTTGAAAACCTCCTATTTTTGGTCATCGGAAGGACAATCAATCAGACTCATATCAACGTGATCTATCTACTTCACATCATACAAATCAATCAGACTCATATCTATCTATCAAGTGACCCATATCAAGTGACCCATATCAAGTGACCCCTATCAAGTGACCCATATCAGTGAACCATATCAAGTGCTCTATCTAAGTAACTCATATCATGAAATCAATGTTGCATCTATCTGTCTGAATATCAAATCAATCTACTCTATCATCATTTACTATTTGTTTTCTTTTTCAAGAGAGAAAATTTATCAACAATCAAATCATCTTCCTATTTGTACTTTAGTTACAAATGCAAATATGTTTTCAAATACATCATCTACTATTTGTTTTCTATCGCATAAAGAAAATTTATCAGAAGCCATATCAATCATCTACTCTTTGTTTTCTAAAGCAAAGTTATCAGACAATCCATCAATTATTCTACTATTTGTTTTTCATTCAAAGAAAAAAAAGTTATCAGCTACCTACTCTTTGTTTTCTTATTTTTGAGAAGCAAAGTTATCAATTCATTATCAAATTTTCTATCATTTCTATCCATATCAACATGATGACAAGACAATTTATCTATCTATTGACCAAAGAAGCAATATACATCATCATTTTCATCAAACAGTGCATTCTGCCTAAATTTTCTAGATGTGCTAATCTGCGGCCTCTATGCACTAAAACCCCCTATGCGCCATTCTGTGTCCTTAAAGTGCTAATTCATTTCCTTTATGTGCTACTTCCCTGGATGCGCTAAACCCCTAAGCGTATGCGTCATTTCATCCACTTGATGCTCTGAAACCCTACATGCACTATTATATTTCCTATATGTGTTAAACTCTCAATTTCCTACAGGCATCCAATATGCGCTATTCTACCTATCGAATACACTAAACTTCCTATTCCCTCAAAGCACTATTCTACACCTTAGATGTGCTAAAAGAAACTTTGAAAGTGCAAAAACTCCTACTCTATGCACTAAAACAGGATGTTCAACCCTAAATCCGCACTAAAATGCATCAAAATTCATTTAAAATCACAAATTTTCAACACAAAGAGGGTTGAATCGACTTACTGGTGGTCCATACATGGCTGGTCTCTAGTATCGGCGGGCCCGCTCAAATCTATGTCAGTGGTACGGAATATCCATCTCGCCAAGTTAACGTCTCGCCAAGTTAACGTCAGAGCACAAAATCACTAAAGTCAAAAGGTGAAAATGACTTGCCCTTTTTACTCCTTTTACCTTTTAAAGGTCAAACAAGATGGGTTTTTGTGGCATTTTATTTTTATTTTTTCTCCTTTTCTCAAACTCTAACCTTACTTTTTAAACTGGGGCATCTTTTAAACAATTATCGGGAGCTAAATCACTGCATCCCTTTCATCATCCGAATTTCATCATCAACCCAACATTTTTCTCATCATCAGTGATTTACCTCCCGAGGGGGCATCATCAATATCAGCCGCATTTCTAAATCAGAAGCATATTAGATTCAAATTAAAAGGCATATCAGACATGTTTTTTTAACCAGGGGCAAAATACAACGTAGCAAAGGCAGGAATATTTTCTTTGAAGCATGTGTTTCACACATCACTTCAAAGAGGGGAAAAATGTATACATCTAAAAATGGTCATGGTTAATCAAGCTTGTTAATTAATTAAATATGAATTATTTAATTAATATTCTAAAGTCATCTACATATAAATAAATTTAATTATTTATTTATATCGTTCACTTTTATAATTCTTCTACCTTAATTAAATAAATAAGTTTATTTAATTATTACCATCTTCCATCTTCCTCTTAATTAAATTAAATAAATTTTATAATTTATTTATATTAATTATCATATTATTCTAAATTTGAATATTTGAATTCAAATAATGGAATATTCCTCCAAACACTTTCTTCATCTCACAGTTAAATTAAATATTACAAATATTTAGTTTAACACCTTTTTCTCATTTCATGCATAATTAAATATTTTAAATATTTAATTGCTTTCCATTTTCATCTCTCACACATAATTAAATATTAAATATTTAATTATGGAAACTTCTAAATTCATTCACATGTAATTAAATAAATTTATTTATTTAATTGTGGGATTTATCTTCAACTACCAAACAAACTCATAACTAAAGATGACAAACGACAAGTTGCCTCTATTTTTGAGTGAAAGGTTTTGTGGGAAGGAAACATCTTCCATTATTCTCTCAACCTTCCATCTTTTTCTCAACTTCCAGAATCTCTCACCATTCATCTTGACAAGCTTGATTTCAACCATTGATCACATCAGCCAATCAGAATCTTATGAAAACTCTATAAATACCTCTGTGAATCCAAGCATTGGTTACATGCACATACACACGCATTAGAGATAGACAATTTACATTTTAGCATTATTATTATCAGCTGTAATATTCATGATTTCGTAATTTTACATTCTAGCAATCATGTTTAGTTTAAGCTTGTTAAGCATATCTTAGCATAGTATGCATTCATCTTTAATATCGTTCTCTAGGAAGACTGTTTGTTGAGCCTAGCATGTGATCTGAGAGCAAGCTGGAATCAACAAAAACACTGGAGATAGAGGACGATAGGACAACATCAAGGACAAAAGATTGAGTTTGCATTCCTTTTATTTGATTTTTTTTATATAATGTCTTATTGGTGTGTTTGTTTTTAATTTACACTTGATACACTTAAAATCGATCACACACCAAGAAGTGTGTATTTGGAGTGAAATCAAGAAAGCTCCTAGGGTATATCATTTCTAGATGGGGCATCGAAGTGGATCCAGCCAAGGTCAAATCCATCATGGACATACCTCCACTAGCTAATCTCAGTCAGCTAAGAACATTACAAGGGAGACTACAATCCATCAGAAGATTTATAGTGCAGTTAGAAGATAAGACACATCCTTTTCAACATTTACTTAGAAAAGGAATACCCTTTGTGTGGACAGGTAAATGCCAGGAAGCCTTTCAACTAATTAAAAATTATCTACTCACAACACCAGTCTTAATGCCACCTGTTGAAGGACAACCACTAATTTTTTATATTTCAGCAACCCATTCATCACTCGGATCATTGCTTCCATAGAATGACGATGAAGGTCATGAAAGGGCAATATACTATATCAGTCGGGCATTGGTAGGTTATGAGCTCAACTATAGTACCATTGAACATGCTTGTCTTGCGGTAGTATTTGCTACTCAAAAACTAAGGCACTATATGCTAAACCATCAAACAACGCTGGTTGCGAAGATAAATCCTTTAAAATATCTTCTAAGCAAAGCAACATTAACAAGATGACTGGCCAAATGGGTTATGATACTTAGTGAGTATGATATCTAGTATGTAGAGAGGAAGGCTATTAAGGGACAGGTCATTGCTGATCAATTAGTCGATGCACCAATACAAGCAAATCACCCATTAGTGGTAGACTTTCCTGATGAGTTTATATTCACAGTTGACACAAACACATGAAAACTATACTTTGATGGATCTCATACAAACCATGGCTCAGGGGCTGGCATACTATTTATCACACCACAACGTGATTCCATCCCTAAGTCATTTAGGATTGCATTTCCATGTACCAACAACATAGCAGAGTATGAGGCTTTAGTGACAGGGTTACACATGGCAATCAAGTGGAAAATTAAGAACTTACAAGTATATGGTGATTCTCAACTGGTAAATGACAATTGTGAGACTAAGGATGAGAAGCTTGCTCCATGCATGGAAAATTGTTTTAAGGAGTACTTTGACAAGGTCGAAATTCATTAGATACCTCATGTTCTAAACAGGGCAACAAATGCTATGGCTACTATTGCATCACTTCTAGACATTCCTAGCAACGTGCATAAGTACGAGTTCTTGGTAGAACAACTTTTGGTCCCAGCCTATGATATCCCAGATTCTGAGATGGTATGTGACATTGTTGGTCCTAATTCCCCATGGTACAAATATATCTATGACTACCTTCATGCCAAAATCATACCCCTGGCCTTTCAAATAACCAACATAGGAAATTCCTTTGTAAGTCAGCCAAATACACCATCGTCAGAGACACCCTATATAGACGCGCCTTAGATAATACCCAATTGAGATGTCTCGATTCTGAAGAAGCACAAGAAACCTTGCGTGGGGTGCATGAGGGTATATGTGGTTCCCATTCTAGCGGTCCTACCTTAGCTAAAAAGATTATGAGATTGGGTTACTATTGGCCTACCATGGAAAAAGACTCATATATCTTTGTAAAGAAATGTCGCCAATGTTAGGTACACAGAGATTTGATACATGCACCAGCACAGGAGCTCCATCCCATAACGTCACCATGGCCCTTTGCCCAATGGGGACTCAACCTCATCGGTAAGATCCATCCCACATCATCCAATGGCCACAAGTTTATCATTACTGCCACTGAGTATTTTATGAAGTGGATTGAAGCTATTCCCATAACCTACATCACCGACACCCAGATTTCTAAGTTTATCTTCAACTATATCATTTGTCGGTATGGTGTACCACAATCCATTATCACAGATAACGGTCGTCCATTCAAAAACCAAGAAGTTTGTCATCTCTGTGAAGAATTCCACATCCAAGACCATTTTTCCACCCCATATTACCCACAAGGTGATGACTAAGTAGAGGCATCTAATAAAACTATTATCAGAATCCTCAAAAAGATTGTCAATGACGCTGGCTGGGATTGGCATTTACAACTCAATCCAGCTTTGTGGGCTTATCGTACAAGCATATGTACTTCCACCAGCGCCACTCCATACTCACTAGTATTTGGTTCTAAAGCCATTCTGCCTATTGAGGTTGAGATTCCTTCCCTAAGGGTATCTTTAAAAGGGCACATCAATGATGAAGAGTACCGGGTTTCAAGATTACATGAGTTAGAATTCCTAGATGAGCGACAACTGAAGGCATTGGACAATCTCCAAGCATATCAGAATCACCTTCGTCGTAGCTATAATAGGAAGGTCTTGAACATAAACTTTGACATTGGTGACCTGGTTTTAATGGAGAATCCTAAGAATCAAACTAAAAGAGACAAACCAGGGAAGTTTGAACCTAATTGGTTAGGACCTTATATTGTCACAGAAGCCTTTGGATTAGGAGCATATCAACTCTCTACTCGTGAAGGAGAACCATTGTCAGAACCTATCAACAGTCTTCATCTGAAGAAATTCTACGCATAGCTTCTGAGGGCCTTGTCTTCATATCAAAAATACAAAAAAAAATCAAAAAATAAAAAAAATCGTTACCTAGGTGAAAACCTGGCAAATAGGAATCTTGGTAACATCAAAAAAATTAGAAAATAAAGAAAATAGTAAAGAGAAATAAGTCTTCCAATAGTGGAAACCACCTCGGTGGCGCTTTGGATAAGTACCATGGTGAAAAACCTGACAAATAGGCGCCATGTGTAGTTGACTCTGCTCCTTTGTCTACTATTATTCTAATATGACTTCCCTATACATATTGCCTATACCTGTACATATTATCTACCCCTATACATATCACTTATCCTTTCCGTCCATCTCTTGTACATACCATTCATAATAAATGGTAGTCCTTCCCATAACTTGGAACAATTGACATCAAGTGCATTTCATATCCCTCATCCCATCCTATTCCTAATCAATTGGTCTTATACTCGACTAGGGGAAAATACTTGACTTGTGTCATATTGGTTCTTACATTGGCTACCCTGAAGAAGTAAAACCATTGGAAAATCCAAAAACATTACAAAAAGTCCTGAAATAATCCAAAAACATTACAAAATGTCTCGAGAAAATCCAAAAACATTAGAAAACTTCAAAAAGACAAAAAAATCAAAACATGTCGAAAATCGAAAAATAGAGTCAAAGTTAGTCACACTTGTCAGTCTATGTCATTTGTCGAACTATGTTACCTCTGCAACTAGACGTAGGCAAGACCATCTGCCAATGTTCCCTCGAGGCATTAGGTCAGTCCTTTTAGGTTTGTTTGTATAAATCATGATTCAATCCATTTGTCTATAAGACAAGGTCATTGGTCGTGTCAAACTATGAGGTCTCTACATGTATCGCGTAGGCAAGGCCATCAATCGATGAGCCCCCGAGGTCGCACTAGGTCATTCCTTTAGGGTTTGTTGTCATGCACTACCACACACGTCAGATATCTTCATACAAATCAAGCTTTTTAAATTTAGTCTTGTCAGTCAAGTCTAATCGAACTACGAGGTCTTTGCGTGTATAATGTAGGCAAGACCATTAGTCGATGAGCCCCCGAGGCTGCACTAGGTCAGTCCTTTAGGGTTTTTCATCACACACAGTCAACTATCAGCACATCATATCAAGTCATGCACCAACAAGATCAACAAGTCAACAATTTCATCAAGTCAGATCAAACAAATTGCCAAAGCTACAACTTATGTCTGCTACAGGATGTGTCCTTCCTGAAAACAGACATTATCAAAATGATCAACCTATATCTTATTCAAGATGTGTCCTTCCTGAATATAGATATCAAGAAAAAATCAATCTATGTCCTATACAGGATGAGTCCTTCCTGCATATAGACACTGTCAAACAATCAACAAGGCCTCATACAAGTTATCACATCAACGGTATCAGATTCAATGTCTTATACGATACGTGTCTTTCTAAAACCAGACTTTTGTCATGCCTTATACAGATAGTCATAACATTGAAACCAGACTCAACGTCTTATCCAGTATGTGTCTCTCCAGAAATCAGGTCTTATCAATCAATCATCTTAACAATTAAAATAATCAAACAAACAGATCAAGTTTTGGAAAATATTTTATTGGCTTTGTGACTTTATGGCTTGTTTATATTATCATTTTATTGACTTTATGATTGAAATTTTGTCACTATCTTTCTCAAGGATGTCCCATAAAGGATTTAGAGAAGCAATGACGTTTCAGCATTCCATTTTCTTTGACTATTGTTTGTCGACTGTCTTTTAACTATGAATTTTGAGTCATGTTACTAGTTTCCTCAAGGATGTCCCATGAAGGATTTAGAGGAGCAATGACGTCTCATGACTCGTCTTTTATTGGTTTGTTGTATGTGGTTTGTCTTGACAAAAAGACTGGGGCAATTGTGCCCTTAGTATGAGTTAAGACAATTCTTGTCTGCGACTGTCTATTGTTAGCAGGTGGATGACCTTGCACACCTTGATCTATGTCATATCATGGTGTTTGTCTCCATTTGTATTAGTTACTGCCCAATGATGATAAAGTGCAAATCCTTTTGTGATTTAGAAAAATATCAAAGATTCCTAATACTAACAACCATGTCTTATTTTTCATCTTCTTTCCGCACTAACATTTCTTTGAACCCGCACACTCATGTTCTTCGAACTTGCCCATCCTCTCGAGGGGGCATACCATTACTTCCTCGTCATTCTTCCTCATCCTACTTTCACTGGGGCATGACTGGGGCATTTTATTTATTATTCTTTGACCCAACGTGATAAAACAACATTGTATCAAAGAGGGGCAAACTGTAGACACTGAAAATTGTCCTAGACCTGCGACTCTAATTTTCATCATAATTCTAATCTTCATTTTCATAATTAAATAATTTTAATTATTTAATTATTTTCTAAAGTCATATATCCTCTATTAATTAAATAATTTCAATAATTTAATTAATTCATTCCCATTTTTATTTCTCTTTGATTAATTAAATAAATATTATTTATTTAATTAGTCATTAATCACTTAAGTCTAGATAAGATTTGATTTTCTCTAATTCTATATCAATCTTACCTTCTACATGCAATCCTCTATTAATTAAATAATTTTAATTATTTAATTAATTCACTTTAACATTTATTCTTCTATTAATTAAATAAACTTAATTATTTAATTAATTCATATTATATTTATTCAAATCCTGATTAATTAAATAAACGTTCTTTATTTAATTACGTCACTAATTAACTTTATCCTCCTTAAATTAAATAAATTCTTATTTAATTTATCTTTATCATATTTTCAACTATAATTAAATAGATTCTTTATTTATTTAATTATTTTTCAAATATCAAATCTCGAATTAAATAAATCGTTTAATTTGTAAAAATCTATTTTAACGCATTCCTCTATATTTAGATAATTGTGTAAGTTATCTAAGTATTCACTCTGACTCGAGTCAAGATCTATTTAAATCGGTCAATTAACTCTGGATTTAGTGTCTGAGTGGCTTTCACGAGTAATCTCTTTGTCATATCAGTCAGTCATCTAGTTCTAACTCGTTTGCATGTACATGCGTATTAATTAAATATCTTTATTTAATTAATTAAATTTTGTGCGTGTGTTCAAACAGAGCATTGCTTTAATCCTATCTTTATCTTTGTCATGCAAATACTATTCTTTTGTTTTCGAATACCAAACTCGAAGATTAAATCATTTATTTAATCTTTATTTATATTTTTAGTTTTATTACTCATGTCACTACTAACAGTTATCATAATGCATGTCTAATCTTTTGATCTCAACCGTCCGTTGATCTTTCGATCCTAGCTTATATCATTTGAATGATCAATTTTCTATAAATTGATATGTCTTTCATCATTCGACCTCTCCCAAAATCTTGTGACTTTTGGAGCAATTATCTTAAATCTTCGATGTACTTCATTATTATCACAATCCTTAGGCTATGCTTGCACAATCATTGAAAATTTGAGGGCAAGTACACTACAGAAGACGAAATGGAGGACAATAGAGGTTATCCATGGAGTTGCATCGATCTTTGGTGAGATTGTTTTATGTTTTAGCTTATTTTCTTTGTTCTTTGTTTTTTGAATTTAGATTACAATAAAGCTTTGATTACATTGAGTGTTTTCTTTTAACCTTTGTTGTTTTCCTTATAGTTATAGATTTTACCAAAAATAGGATTAATTCGCCATCTGTGGCGAATAAGTCCCAGTGGGTATCAATAGTGAATTTTGTAGCATTCCATAACCTTCCCAAATCCACTTTTAGTTTCCAGGTGCACCCTATTTAGTTTCATTCAATTCTATTTTCATTTGTTTATGTTTCTAGTTCATGTTTACATACAACACTGTGTTTTCCAACACTTTGCATTTCTTAGTTTTGCATTCATTATCAATAGTTTTTGTTCATTTTTTTCATTTAGTAAATCTCATTTAGGCATATTGCACCCACATCACATCAATATTTGAATGTAACATTGCATTTTGGCCCAATTCTTTCTCCTTTTAGGTGAAAAACCCCATAAGGAGTATAAAGCATTCAGGTGCCAAAATATTTGGTTACATTTTGGTGAACCTAACTTTAGAGCATTTTTACTTGTAATTTAAAGTGCATTTGCATCCTAGGGTTAGATTGCATCAACATTGCATTAGGTTTTGCATTGTT
The DNA here is from genome assembly GCA_007258455.2 of Sequoia sempervirens. Taxonomy (NCBI): domain Eukaryota; kingdom Viridiplantae; phylum Streptophyta; class Pinopsida; order Cupressales; family Cupressaceae; genus Sequoia; species Sequoia sempervirens. The sequence continues at coordinate 46,631 of VDFB02010439.1, forward strand.
TTGCATCCTAGGGTTTTCAAAATTGCATTAGTGAAAAGATCATATAGTTTTCATGTTTTGCATTTCAAATCATTTAAAAACATTGAAATTGTGCATCTACATCATAATTTTACATCATAAAATTTGAAACACATCATATTGCATTTAAAATTTCTGAAAAAATTAAAAAAAATTCATACCTGGACTCATTCACCACCCTAGGCAAATTAGTCCAGTTGCACATTCTACACTACAATTTTTGGCATTTTCTGGGCATTTTCTGCATTACAGTTTTTTGTTATTACACTATGTCATATTTTCCAAATTTGTTGTTTTATTCTCTTTCTTGCATTTAGTTTCCTTCCATTCATTTTCATCATGGCTTTTTGCTTTAATAAGTTTTTGATGTCATTAAAATCTTTAGTAGACATGTCAAATTGTGTCTTTGGAACTGATCCTAATGACCTTGAGCTTCCTCATGCTCCTTCAACTCCTCGTGCTGTTGACATCATTGGAGAAGATGATGATAGCATGAATAAGTTCTTAAATGAATTCCTTGACAACCTTGAAGCCAATGCATCCTTTTATCCATCCATGAAACAATCAAACCTTCCTATTGTATCACGTCCTAATATGTTTGGTTATTTACATCTTGAAACAAACAAAGGACCTAAGTTCCCTCCAACAGGTGGACCTAGTTCCTCTAAACAAGCAACTCGACCATTCTATGATAACAAAGTTACAAATACACCAATCAATCTTGAAGAAACTTATGGCAAAGGGTTTACCATCTTAAGCAAACAAGGATGTGACACAACAACTGAACATAACATTCATCAACTTTTAGAACAAAATCCAAAAGATGAAAACACAACAGGGTTAGGATATCAAGATCCTCCTCATGACAGCAAGCCTCCTTTAGAATATTGGAGACTTCGTGATGATGGCACGGTGATATTTGACTCTCCCCCTGACTTGAGCATCCTTCTTCCTCTTGAACAACCTAGGACTAATAACATTGACATGGATGATAGGATCCCCATGGGTCCTCTTCCTCCTTGAATTCATGAAAAAGGTGAATCTAGTAAATGCAAACGACCTTACAAATTGAACAAACTAAAGTTTCCTCTTCATCCACCACCTGAATGTGAAAGGAAACTACAAATGATTTTAAACAGAGGTCTCATCCTATTACCACCTATGAATAGGTTGGTAATTCATCCTAAAGATCTCAATGTACCTTATTGTAAATACCATTGTGTTCTTGGACACCAAACTGATGAGTGTCAGACATTGAAGGAAATATTGAGTAATTACTACTTCGATGACACCGACTGCTATCCTATCATCCCATAATAATTTTTCCCACACCTCATCATGCAACAGTTGTAGAATCTTCCATTCTCACCATTGCATGACCCTTTCTCATAACCTATCTCAACTCATTCTTGCCCTGCACTAAGTGGGGGCAAGAATTTGCTAGCCTTGTCCTAGTAATGTATTTGTCATTGTCCCCTAGCTACGCCATTCACCTTCCGCTTATACCAATTGAGATTGGGAGGTGGATGACTTGCTCGACGGTTGAGTGGCCTTTGCCTTACTAGTCTTCTTTTTTCTTTGAGTGTGCATGTGTGTCCTGTGTTCCCTCATGATGTGACGTTTGATGTTCACTCTCTCTTTGTGTCATTCCTCTATTTGTACCTTCATTCTTCTATATGTCATACATCGCTTTTGCCTTTGTGTTTTCCTTTTGGGGATGACACAAAGTGTTGAGATGCCATATGTCTCTTCCAAGTTGACCCAAATAGTCTTTTTATTTTATTTTTTGCTTTTGTTTTGTGTTTTCCTTTTTGGGATGACGCAGGCATTGAGACTGCAATGTCTCTTTCATGTTGACCCAAAAGTTTTTCCTTTTCTTTCCCCTTTTTGTTTTCTTTTTTCTTGTGTTTTCCTTTTGGGGACGATGCAAATCATTGAGACATACTATGTCTCTTCCATGTTGACCCAAAACAGACTTTCTTTTTCTTATTTTTTGGCTCTCTTTGTGTCATTCTTCCAGTTCTATGTGTATTTGGGGAATGATGATAGTTCTGAGCTCTTTAATCAAAACATTGCAGCAACAAACATACTGACCCCAAATCCATAGATCCCTTATGTGTTTGGTGTGTTCCTTTTGGGGGAAACCCCTCTTTCTTTTGTTCCTTTTTCATTTACATGACACAGCCTTACTCAGAAACATATGACTTGGCATAGGGGATTTCCAATTTGGATCTCATGTTTTGTTTCTTTTTTGCATTTTCCATTCGCCACTTTAAAGTAATTGCTCATAGAATGGTTTGTAGCAATTCCTTTAAAGTGGGGGCATACATTGGCATTATTCATTTGCATTTTTTTCCTTTTTCTTAGTTCTTAGTGCAGCCTTGTTATTTCATACGATGTGTTTGTCACTTTGTGGATGACATTGGTTGTGATTTCCTTCATAAGTGTGATCTATCTTAGCATATTACATTCCTCTTAGTGGACCAATGCGACACATTGCATCCCCTAAGTTATGAATATTATATCCTTTGATTGGTCCTCTCTTGGAGACATCAAACACAATGTTCCCTAAGTCATAGACCTCACATGAACTAAGCAAGACTCATTTGAACATTCCTTTGCATGTTTCATTTTGCATTTACGTGGCCACCTTGCATAACACAGCTTGCATGTTTGTGGTGCCATTGCATTTGTTCATGAGTTCTAAGCATACGAAGCTTTGCTTGTCTCATGAAGCACAAAATGAATTTTTTCTTTGCGGTGCCTTATTAAAGTTATCAAGCGGTATAACTTTGGTATGGTTGAGCAGGAAAGCCCATTCTGAGGCATGAATTTTCCCCATAGCTACCTTGTGGATTTTTCACCCCGCGAACAACTAGAAGTTCTATGGCCCTAGAGTGAGTATGTTGTGGATTTCTCACCCCGCAGACAACCAAAAGTTATGTGGCCCCAAAGTGAGTATATTTGGGCCTTCTCACTTGACAGACATCATGAGTTCTATCACCCCAGAGTGAGTATTCATTTCCTTTCCAAACAAACATCCTAGATCTAATCCACAACAAGTTGGATAGACAATCGAAGCTTTCTCTTCCTTCCTTCATTCCTTCTCGTGTGTGTTCCTTTCTGCTTATGATTAGTTTTCCATGGGATCTTGATCTTGGGGGCTTGATCATCCCTCTTGATTGTTGTTGCCTCATCTTACAAAGAATTAGTGCATTCAGATCCCTCTTGATCACATGTTCACTCTACTTTAGTGTGAGTTTGAAGTAAGTTCATCCTCTCACTAAAGTGGGGGCTACCTGTGGACATGGAAAAAGTAACCCTTTACTTTTTCTAGTTTTGTCCCTCCTTGTACTTATTTGGCTTGATTTCACCTTATTTAATGTTGCAATGTGGTCCACACATTCACATTAGGTATTGAATCTTTATGAATCATTAAGACTTCATGATGTCTTCTAAAGATGTTGTGAAGTGTTGTGACACATTTTCACACTTTTCTAGACTCTTCTTATCATAATTCACTTACATAACCCCTTTTTTATGACTTACCAAGTTTTATTTTAAAGTGTTTTAAAGTCGTGTAATAAACTTTCACACTTTTCTAGACTTTTCATCACCAAATACACCTTTCTTATGCTTTATTTGGCCCCTTTATGCACTTACAAGCCTTAATTGAGTGTATTTTTTAGTACAAACCTGACAAACATCATTAAAGACAATATAATTCCTAACACCCATTCATATTCCTTGAGTGGGACCCATTCGCCTAGGGTGGCGAATGAGTCCCTCTTGGCACAAAAATCAAAATAAACTTAAATTATTGGTGGGTTTTTATTCCTAAAGACCTAAGGTCGGCCTGTGATGTTGTATTTTCAGGAAATTAGGGCATAAGTGTGTATAAATAAATGATTTTCTATTCATTTTAACCCCCATTCACCCATTCATCCATGCATTCAATCCATCTAAGCATTCATTCACTCAAGCATCATAACATCATTCAATCAAGCAATTATCAAGCATCTTGGAATAGCCATTGACATATCTTCATACTTTAACAATAAGGGTTTGGTGATTTTATGATATTGTAAATTATTTGTTCATCATTCCTTTCTTTTCTCATTTCATTATCAAGGGTTTGATTACCAAAGTGAGGTTTGACCAAGGAAAACCCCTATACTCTAACCCTTAACCCTTTTTCCCCTCTTTGCATGTGTGTTTACAGGTCTTGTAGGTAGATTTTTCAAGGAGAAAGGTTTCAAAAAGTTGTTGCAAAGTCATCTAAGTCATTCAAGTCAAACATAACCCTAATTGAAGCTTGAAGACCTTTTCAACCCATTTTCTGCAAATTCAAATCTAACAACTTGATAAGCAAAAAAGTACATATTAGGACCCACATAGTTGACCTTTGACTTTAAATCTTTTTGTAGGTGGATTGATTCACCATTTGTGGTGAATGAGTCCCACTGCTAGGCTAGAAAAAGAGTTTTTTGAAGTTTTGTGTTCCCGACATCTTGAAACCTATTCTGGCAGATTTTACCAAAAACATGATTGATTCACCATCTATGGAAAATGAGTCCCAGTGGGCATCAATAGTGAATTCTGCAACATTCTAGAACCTTCTCAGATCTGCTTTTAGTTTCTAGGTGCACCCTGTTCAGTTTCATTCAATTCTGCTTTCATTTGTTTATGTTTCTAGTTCATGTTTGCATACAACACTATGTTTTCCATCATTTTGCATTTCTTAGTTTTGCATTCATAATCAATAGTTTTTATTCATTTTTTGCATTTAGAAAATCTCATTTAGGCATATTTCACCCACATCACATCAATCTTTGAATGTAACATTGCATTTTGGCCCGATTCTTTCTCCTTTTAGGTGAAAAACCCTAGGAGTATAGAGCATCCAGGTGCCAAAATCTTTGGTTACAAAAAATAACTATCAAGACTAATACAACTTTTAGAGTGCAAGATATCAAGGTTTTAGGGAATCGAGTAATAAAAAATAAACTGAATGGATACTAAAGGATGTGATGGATGAGGAACTCTAAAAGTCCCCTAGACTAATGTGTCAGCATAACATCATCACATCAAAATTATTGCCATCAACATGATGTCAATATGATTTCATCAAGGTGTTGCATGACTGTAATGACAGAAAAAGTGCTCCCTAACATGGCCTTGATTTAGTGTTGTAATATTTCTAACATATTCACATTAGGTCTTGGGCCCTTGTGAACTGAATGAACTTAATTGTACCTTATTTAAAGTGTTGTAACACACTTTCACACTTTTCTAGGGTTTTATTAAACAATTTGGCTTCTTTATGCTTTAATTGGCCTTATTTTACATCCACAAGCCTTGTTTAATGCATCTTTTTGAGGATAATCCCGACATGAACCAACATCCAATCATAATTAAGGTGTTTTTAGGTTGCGTGGCACAGATTTAGTGATCTGGGACACATACACCACCTTGGGCGTATGAGTCCCACCTAGGTTTTTGGGCCTCGATCTAGATTTTGCATCATTCTAAGCATTTTTAAAAATGTGTCCCATAGTTAAACCTAATGGGACTCATAAGCCACTTTTGGCGTATGAGTCTTGTGTGGCCCAAAATTAAATTTAATTCAAATTCTTGGTAGGATTTTAGTCTCCTAGATCTAATGTTGGCTTGTAGTGTTGTAATTTTGGGAAATTTGTCATAAGAAAGTATAAATACAAGGTTATTTCACTCATTTTTATCCAACAACCTAAGCATTCATGAGATCACCTAGCAACTTGAGTATTCATGCATTATAGCAAATTGGAGGTCACAAGAGCATTCAAGTGTTTACAAGAGCATTCAAGAGTCTTCAAAAGCTGATTATCAAGTGTTTTAGAGCATTATTCAAGCATCAAGAATCATGTCAAAGTCATCATGCATCATGTTTTTTTAGCTAACAATTGTGATATAGGGTTTTTATGATTCAAGCTAGCATTCAATTCAAGATCCATATTATTCAAGCAAGAGTCAAGATCTACATCCATTGAAGCCACTTCATACATGTTTGCAACACTTTATTGCTAGGGTTTGGTGAGTTACAACATTACATTTTGTTCATTCATCGTTCTCCTTTCCTATTTCATTTCATTTCAAGGTTTGATTACCAAAATGGGGTTTGATCAAGGCACACCCATTTCTATTAACAAAACAACATTTTTCCCTCTCTTTAGTGTGTGATTTGTAGATATGGATTGAAGACATATTGAAGAGCAAGTTTGGAGAAAATTTTTAATTGTTCAAAGTTGTCAAAGTTGTCACCTAGCATTGAAGATCATTGAAAGACATCTACAGGTTGCAAATCAGAGATTCAGATCTAGAAATCAAGTAAAAATGACAAAGCAGACATTGAAGAGCATAATTAGACTTTAAATTTCTAGAAAAAACTAATGGGACTAATACGCCACTTATGGCACATGAGTCCCAGTATAGGAAAATTTGCAGATTTCAAGAGTTTTAGTCATACCTCTGCCAAATTTTGATTCTTTCCCAAAAACCCTAATATGGGACTAAATCGCCCAGACTGGTGTATGAGTCCCAATAGGCATTAATTTTAGTGTTTTCAACATTTCAAGTCTTCATTTAGTCCTCTTCAGGTTTCCAGGTGCACACCTTTCATCTCTCAATTTTTTGTTTTGTTTTACATGCATTTTTAGGTCATTTAGTGAAGTCTTGCATTCTATTAGGTTTAAGCTTTAGGTATTGCATTTTTAGTCTTTCTAAGCTCTAGCTTGGTGGTGAACCCATCTTTAGTTGATAATCAGACCCTAGGACAACCCTATTGCAAGATCTATTTCTCCTTTGCATATCTTAGATTGAGATCTCTAGGGTTTTCCTCGAACAATTGTAGTGAAATGTGTTCTATGTCCTAAACCATAAAGAAATCATTTTACATCATTTCATTTTGGTGAACCTGCATTTAGAACACATCATTTCTAATTTGGAGTGCATCATAGTCCTATATCTTGCTTGCATTAACTTTGCATTAGGGTTTGCACTAGTTAATTTGCATCTGGGGTTTCTAAATCTTGCATTAGTGAAAGTGCATATGGGTTGCATTATTGCATCTTGCATCATTGAATATCATCTAGAATCTACATTTACATTTATTCTACAAATCATCCAAACTAAAAAGCATAAAAATCAATTAAATTTTTTTGAAATTTGTGAAAAAAACCCTCACTAGGACTCATACGCCCCTCTGGGTGATTTAGTCCCAGTGAAAATTTTAAACTGCATTTTCCAAAATTCAAAAATCTATTTTTGTGCTCCTGTTTGTTGTTGATAACTTTTTGTTTTAGTTTACAGAGTTTCCGTTATATTCATTCCGTTTCATTTTGCTTAATTTCATTTAAATTGCATTTGCATCCATCTTGCATTTAGTATCCCTTGCATGAGTTTTTCTACTTGGTGTCCTATTGTTAATACTATAGTGAGATGAAGTTTGAAACTCATGTCATCCTGTGATGGTACAATCATCACGAATCTTGGGTTATCTAGCTCTTTCACTACTAGTGTTGACACTAGTTCACTAGGTATGAACCATACCCTTAACAATTCCTTGCCTTCAAGTAGTATGACGCATGTTGAAACAATGGTTGCTAGTATTTCGAAAGAAAACATAATCCAAATTTATGAAGACTTAGCAAACCTACAAAATCAAATAAGTACTAAGAACATTTCAACTACAACCATCCCTACCATTAATAACATTCATCACATGCTTGAAAGTGAAGACGAACTTGACCTTGTGCGTAACATAGTTCAAATATTTGGAAAATACCTTACCTCAACCACTAGTTGTGCTTTACCACCGAATAATGTCACAAGCCAAGGAGGAAATAAAATTCCTTGTACCACAACAATTACCTCTATTCCTACCTATACCAACCCTCAAGTTACAACAATAATACAACCTACTAATAATGTGATTCCTTCCTTGGGTATTTCTGCTAGCATCCCTAGTACATTTATGGCATCACACGTCATATCTCCTACCACCTTACCACCTATAAGCATTCCATTCACTTTTCCTTCAAACACATACACACTTCCACTATATTCACCTCCATCTCACAATACAAGCAATGACCCTCTCATAAACCAACTTTTGCAAACCATTTCATCCCTTCAAAAATAAACTTCCACCATAAATCAAAATCAAAATGGCCCACCTACATATTATGTCAAAATCAGTCCCTTGTCCTTGGATATATTACAAACACCAATGCCACAAGGTATAGAGGTGCCTAGATTCGAGAAATATGGGGGGAAAGGGATCCTTCTAACCATGTTTCCACTTATACCGCCTTATGTAGTGACTTTATTCTTGATGATAAACTCTTGGCTAAACTTTTCCCTAGATCCTTGAAGAATACTACCTTAGAATGGTTTTTTTTCGTTACCAAACAACTCAATTCGTTCATTCAATGAACTTGTTGAGGCATTTATCAACTATTTTCAAGTGCACATGACCCCTAAAATGACCTTGGCTGATTTGATGAGATGTAAGAAAAAAGTAGAGGAAAAGATTACTAGCTTTATTTCACGCTATCAATCACTTTATTCCCAAATCGATATAAAGGTTCCTGACCCTCACCTTCAAAATATGTTCATAGAGAATTTGCAAAGTAAGATACAAGATAAGCTTACCATGATGAAATTCCCCTCCATGCACTTATGCATTGCCCTCTGTGATTATCAAAACTCGGTTAGTAGTCGTGATGCAAAATCTACCTCTAGCCAAACTGAGAATTTTGAGTCCGCAAACCAAAAAAATTACCAACCTTTTAGGAAGCATAATAAAGGTTTCCTTCAACTAAATCCCCCTCAACAAACAACTCAACATGTCGATACGCAAGTAGCTGTTGTAAAAGTAACGATACCCTTTAACTATGGGGACCCGAAAAGTCAATTCACTCCCTTGCCCGATACCCTTCATAACACAATGTCACAACTCTTAGAACAAAAAATGATTACCTTGCCTCCCGTTAAAACTCTCGATCCTAATAAACTATTACCCGCAAATTATAGACCAAATTCTTACTGTCACTATCACCGAAAAAATGGATATGATACAAAACATTACAAGTGTCTTAAACATCTTGTGCAAGACCTCATTGATTTTGGTTGGCTTTCTGTTGGAGGTGTTAATGATCAAGGAAATAAGTCTATTGCCCCTCCTAACCAAAACTTGCAAATCTTTACCAACCCTATGCCTAATCATAATATTTCATTCGTCAAAGCTAATGAAACTAAAAAGAATGATGTGATGAATGTTGACATGGATGATGACAACAATGATACTGTTCAACATGATTCTATAGATATTGATCCTATGGATGATATGGTTATTTGATCATGGTCGTACCACATAAGGGCCAAAATAAAAATCCTCTTAAGATTGCTTTCTCCTCACAAGATATACTTAAACATGCACATGATGGTCCTCTTTACATAGCCGACCAAATCTATGACAAGCCCACTAATGGGATATTAATAGATCTCATATGTGGAGAGAATGTGATCACTGAAGAATTCTTACTTGTGCATGAGCTCTATCAAGAAATATATGATAAACTAAAAGCATGGATCAAGACGCATAACAGTTTCGCTTTCCCTACAATGGGATCGATCACCCTTCCTTTACAAATAGGACCAAAAACATTGGATGTTTCATTCTC